>JAKTWO010000037.1:0-81417 GCA_030582055.1 Wickerhamiella lipophila | reverse complement strand
GAGTGATAGCCGCTTGGTTCATGGAGCAAGACCCACCGGCGAAAAACCAGTACATGATTCCAGAAAGAACAAGGGCATATCATATGGACGAAAAAGCAACTTGTAAGTCTCTTTAACCATCAATTCACTTATCAAATACTAACTTAAGTCACTTGTAAAAGCGTGGATATGTCGCAGGAGATGGAGACTGCTGCTACGGCCGAGATCGTACAGGTCGTAAGCGAGTACACCCTGGAAAGCGAAGTGGCAGCCAAAATTAAGAAGCGTATGGACACAAAGTGTGGTGAAGCGTGGCACTGTATTGTTGGATCCAGTTTTGGCAGCTTTGTATCGCACTCCAGTGGGTATTTTATTTATGGCGATATCGATAACGGTGGCGTCAAAAAATCGGTGTTGTTGTTTAAAACGGATTAATTTCAAAGATTCAGAACTACCACGTGCTTATAGCACCCGTATGTGACTGAATCATTGTGCTCCCCCTGCACCTGACCCTAGCACATCTACTCTTAGTGTTTTGGATGTACCCTTACTCTAGATAAATGCTCTGCAAGATTATATAGTAACATTCGAACCCCTTGGAAGGGTCTATTTGAGAATAATCGCTCAGTCTATTGATCTAGTGGCGTGAAGCCGGACCGAGCGGTATATATAAATTTACTTGTCTCGGATCACATGCAAGTCACATGAATTTTTAATGCACCCTGCACTCTTATATAAGTATACAGGCCACCAGTATGACCTGATTCCAGCATGCCCCCTTCCGATTGCGAAACTCTATGTCCCAGCCCATCCACACAGTCTCAAGCCTCAAGTGCTTTCTCATATTACGCACCAACAATTCATCAAAGGAGACCACAACGGAGACCTCAGCAACCCACCCGCGATTTTAACTGCGGGTTCTTTTATTTACCATTTTAATTATTATATAGCGTCGATCAAAACCCAAATGCGAAAGAGCTTTCTGTGCTGGCCACTACTTTCCAGCTTTTTTTACGGTTTGCGAGCTGCCCTTGCAGCCGCTCGTAAACGTCAGGGTGGGACTCCTGCAGTACCTGCATGAATTTTCGGTAAACGTCTTCAATCTCGAACCCCGATATTTGGTCGGGTTTATCCTTTAAAAATAGCGCAACTTTTGTGAGGAGTGGCTCCACTACAAAATTGCCGGTCATGGCAATACATTCGTCTAAGTTCACGACGGCATGCCACCACCCACTAGGGACATACATTACCTCCCCTGGCCCTGTTATCGCATCGCAAAATCCAGTGGAGCCTTTAGCTTGCTTATAGAATCCAGAAACAAACCATTCAGCCACTGACTCTGGAGCTGTTACCTCACTCTGGTCGCAGTTGGTCCACACCCCTGGAGGAGGCTCGTTTTGAGGAAACATAATCCAGTACTTGTGACCAGAAATAACCGAGTTCCAGGCACTGGTGGCATTAGGATCTTTGTGGAAAGTTGAACCACTTTTTTCGGGGCCTATAATAAGCCATTGATGGTCGGGACGGTCGGCTCCAAACAGGGTAAACAAATCACGATTTTTCCACAGATCTGGCAAGGGATCGCTGAACTTGAGAGACTTGTGTGCTCTAGATTTGCAGTCGAATAAATAGAGTGGCGTTTCATCCATATTGGCTTTGCAATATTCACGATACACCTTTAATGGCCAGTCCATATACTCCTGACGGAAGATTTCATCACCAAAATCCTCGACTAAATTCTCCAGAGTCCATGCAGCAATGGGCTTCTCCAATTTGGTTACAAAAGGTGTGCGATAAAGCCCCTGATCAAACTCAGCCTTCACATGTTGTTCACTGTACCGAGGGATACTGCCCTTGCAGGACAGATCAATATAGTTGCTGTAATCTATTTGGGCCAATTCAAACGGTCGATGTAGAAAATCACTGTATACTTTCCCATGAGCACTAACATGAGCCTCTTTTGTCATCTCGAGAGCAGTACGACGCCAGCTCCCGAGCCACTGAGGGATCTTGGACTGCCTGTACAAAATTCGTTTCCACAATTCATCGAAATGACAGTATGCATAAAATGCTTTGTTGGTATGTGAAAGTGTCAAAAGCGATTTGGGGTCGAGATCCTCGAGAATTGCCATCAACAACTCGTCGTCGAGCACCCCAAACATTCCCAATGTCTCGAGGCGGTGAGCGGTTGGATTTTCCACTTCAACCAGGATATTTCCACTGGGCTTAACCCCCAAAGGATGTAATTTTTCTACTCTTTCAAGTTTTTGACGTTTAACCTGGGCAGGCATACGGGATGAATAATTATATAAGGCTTTTCTTTAAAAACTTTAGGTGGCGTAATGTGGCAAAACGTCATACACTGTAAAGCTACATATTAAAGCAGCCTGTCAAGACCCACAAATTATGAACAAAATAGTGATTTCCAAATTCACGAACCCATTCCTCAATCTCGCATACGAAACATACCTCTTCGACCAGCTGGCCCCCTCTTCACACCTCTTATTTCTGTATATCAATTCGCCATGTATTGTTATCGGCCGTAATCAGAACCCATGGAAGGAGTGCAATATCATTGCTGCCCGTGAATTGCAAGTACCCATAATAAGACGTCGCTCAGGGGGCGGCACGGTGGTACAGGATACAGGAAACGTCAATTTCTGTGTTCAAAGCCCCCGCTCAGACTTTAGTCGCACTAAACACCTTGATCTGATAGTTAAAAAACTGCAGAATCATGGTTTGCATGTAAATGAGCGACACGATATTCTTAATTTCAATGGTGACAAGGTTAGTGGGTCCTCATATAAAATTGTACGCAATAAAGCGTATCACCACGCAACAATGCTGCTTGATTCCGACCTCAGCACGCTCAAAACTCTGCTGAGAAGACCTCCACAGGCTGGCACAATTATAGGTCTTGGTACCGATTCTGTAAGGTCACCAGTTGCCAATGCTGGGATCTCTCCGCAAGTCTATATTGATGCATGGATAAGCGCCTTCAAAGCAGAATATAGTCCAGCGAGCCTAGAGTATTTTGATGCCGTACCCGAGCCGGTTCTTAAGGATGCCGAGACACTCAAGGAGTGGAGTTGGAATTTCGGTCAGACCCCCAGATTTAGACATCAGCTGGGCCCACATGAGTTTGAAATACATCAGGGTAAAATCACAGAGGGTCAATTCAAGGGTCGTGAATACAGAGATCTGAATTTAGGTGAGTGGTCGGGGTTCATATAGAGAAAATTGGGGCCTCGCTAGAATAGAGCTACTGCCAAGTCGAAGCTCAAGCACATGCATGCATTATCACGTTATAAAAGTGGGTTTGATGTGAATGCCTCGCCAGAAAAAGGTGAAACAACTACATTAATATATCAATGTCTATACTTTAGTTACAGAGCCACAAAAATCAGATACATCAATGCTCAAACCTCGGCAGGGGAGTTTGGTCTGGGGCTAGTATTATTCAATGGCAGGGTTTGTGACAACGGGTCTGAGGGCACGCATCACACAAAGGTATGATAGTGGACCACATTATCAAGCTGTATGATAGACAGAATCTGAAAGTTTGATGATCTAGCTGAGCCCGCGAACTGTACAGGAGTCACCCCTATATCCCTGCTCAGCTGCACAAGCATCACGCTCCACTCCTTTCCCACA
This sequence comes from Wickerhamiella lipophila, assembly GCA_030582055.1. Lineage (NCBI taxonomy): Eukaryota > Fungi > Ascomycota > Dipodascomycetes > Dipodascales > Trichomonascaceae > Wickerhamiella > Wickerhamiella lipophila. The sequence goes on along the minus strand of JAKTWO010000037.1, from coordinate 77,784 downwards.
ACGAAAACACATACTTTGAGGGTCCAAAATCGTCCATCCCATCCTCCTCGATGAACTGTCTCCTCGTGTACCCACAATCCGAGATTCCTTGATACAACTCTTGTCTCAGATCTTCAAATTTTGGTCGTAACGGCAACTGTAGCAGTAGCCGAGGAATCCCAAGAACCGCCAAGGTGTTCCTGATCTGAAGAGGGGCTTTCGCAGAGTATACAGGGTCACTGATTATCAATGTGTTGTAGTGCCCTCGGGGACTGGTGGGAGAGCTCCAGTCTAGTACCTGGCATGTACAAGAGGCGCTAATGAGCTCACTATTGAGCGCAATATTTGTCTGGATGTTCTCAACAATAACTGGTAGATCAGTCAGTAACGACTCGTGACCCAAATGAGCCGCAATCATCCCGCATAATCCTGTCCCTGAACCCAACTCCATCACTTTACCTGTCAATAATTGCGGTGATTTCAACAATCTGTTTGCAAGAACCAAACATGATCCCCACGTCTTATGGCCAATGTTATCATCGGTCAGCCCCGGCTCATTGAGCTTAATTTCCAGCTGCCCCACATCGAGAATCCGCACACTGCTTGAGCGGGAAGCGATACCACACGATTGAGCAATACGTTTTGAAGCAAAATCGAGAATATGATCAGCATCATCTGCATCCAGCCAATCAAGATCGCTTGAAGCCAGTCTTGAGAGCCAGTTCAGAATGTGGGGTTCTAATGGTGGTGCTGGTTCGAAATTACGTGTGTATACTCTCAGACTATCGAGAATAGACCATAGCTGTGTGGAAGAAGGCTTTTGGCGGATGTTTGGCAGATCTAAAGGGTGCAGCATGCGAAGGTTTTTTTTGTCTACTTGGCCACCCCTCGTGAAGTTGTGGTAAACCCTAACCCGCATTACGATGCTTTGACAGATGCTTCTCCCCCAATAAAGAATTTTGTAATAGCTCCTATTTTTTTCAAATTGTCTAAACGCAATGGAGCAAACCCATCGAAGGGTTGCTTGCGTAGAATGTAGACAACAAAAAGTACGTTGTACTGGTAGTAGTGATGAAGATAGTGCGTGTGAAAGGTGTCTGCGAAAAAGTATAAATTGTGTTGTCGATAGTGAGTATAAACGCACAGCAAAACGCCAAAAAATAGCACAAATGGAACAGGAAATGGCTACAATGCGGCGTCAATTACAACAAAATAGTGTTCCTACCGGGGTTCCTATGATTGATGTCAAGAATGAAGCTCCAGAGGTGCCGGCGTGTGGCGGCGGCGGAGGAGGTGGTGCCTCAAGGGTTACCCCGCAAGACCGGCTGCCCAGCGCAGTATTCAAGAGTACTGTACGCTCATCGCAGCCCCATTTTGATGTCTTGGGTACCGTCGCCTCCTGGCACTGCACCGCCAAAGTCAGAGACGATGTATACTTGGCTGCCGAAACTGTAGAGGCTCTTTTCAAGGAGTACTTGATTTTTTACCACCCAATCATGCCGGTAGTGAATATTCAGCAGGGTATTGAGCATATTTTCACGAGTAGTGCCGCACTTTTCTGGACAATTATGGCCACAGCCTCACGCCGGTATAATGACGGAGAGCTCATCACCAAGCTCTCGGGTCTCCAAAAAAGTGTTTTAGCAGAGATTGCAGTAAGTCCAGTAATTCGCGAGTCCTCCGGGAGCCAGAAGTTCAATTTCGCTAGCGTTTACGCCGTACAAGCGTTTGTGATTGCGAGTCTTTGGCCACTTCCTACCTCCTCAATTAATGCTGATAGCTCATGGAACACCTGCGGTATTGCAGTTTTTACAGCAATCCGCGCTGGACTTCACTTACCTGGATTTCACAAGGAGTTTGGACGCATCAATCAGCAAGACGATATGGCCCGTGCTACTAACCGTGAGCAATGTATCACATGGTTGGCAACTAATACGACATGCCAATCAGTCGCAAATATGTACGGATACCCAAGCGTTGCCAGCTTCAATCATGCCGCAGTAGCGCAAGGCCTCGATATCCCCCTTGGGATTTATGTGGGCTTTATGATTGGATTAGTTGCCCACGATATTGAAACTTCACTAAATTCAAATACCCGCGACCCAGTCACTCTCAGCAACATGGGTGAACGGTTAAGCCTTATCCGGATCCTCAGTGTGCGACTTGATGACCTTGAGCGGGATTTCAGTGGAAGCTTTAATGACCAAACGTGGTTTGAGCTGTTGGCAACACGCGTGCGTCTATATTTGTACTATTTCCTCGACAATTCCAGTCTCAGTACTTTTCAAATCCAGCGTAGCTACGTGAGTGCGTACAATGCCTGTTTAGCGCTGATGGACTTTGTGCAGCAAGCAACTACTCGCAATGAAGTCTATCTGAGCTATGCACCGCTGGTGACTATTCAATTGCTATGGCAAGCAGCGACAGTGGTTTGCCGGCTATATCACTCGCGCTGGAGTCAGAATCTTGATAAGCGCAAGGCGCGGGATATTTATTTCAAGACTGCGGCTTTAATAAATAAGGCATCTATTCTTGAGCATGATGTCGCTTTTAGAGCGGCCGAGATTATGCAGCAAATGTGGAGCGCGTTCAGCGCCATGGCTGCCAGCCACAAAGAGCGAATCAGGTCATGTAGAGTGGATATTAGGACTCGAATGGCTGCCTCGGTCTTTTTTGATAGCTTATGGACGTTACGGGAAGAGTGCGAGATCATGTCTCATGCTCCCACTGTATTGACTCACAAGGCCTCTAATGGGTTGACTATGGAGGGCAGGAATATAAAGCATTCACCGTATGTGGTGAGTCAGGAGACGTCACCGGAGATGCTGAATACCCCTGAAAACCAAAAGTACGACTGGGATGCGACCACAGCGTGGAAAGATGTGAATTTGATGATGGAGGAGTTTGGGTTTCAATTTGAGGTTGACTAGTATACAGAGGCAGAGAAGCAGGGATAGCAAATCCAAATAATAGCTACTCACCCAAAGTCAGTTATGGGCAGTCGCCAGCAGCCACGATAAACCAACTGAACGGACACCTACGGAGCCCTTCTAGTCTGGCCTAGACACCCCCCACACTCCACAATAGACTAACACTAATTTATTTAACATTTGATCCAGATAGCCAAATCAGACTATAATTTCAGCGCTACGTCGCTGACTCATTCATATATATCTGAAAAATTACCTAACTCCAACCCACTCATCAGTAAAAATGGAAGAAGAGCAGCCCAAGATTGTGCTCGATGGTAATCTCGAGGTGATGGAACCCGAGTTTGATTACGATGATAGCGATATGGAGGATGAAGAAGTCAAGGTGACCGAAAAGAAAGTCACCTTTGCCGAGGAAATTGGCGACGGTTTGACTGCTGAAGAGCGTGCCCAGAAAGAGTTTGAAGAGGGCGGCGGATTGCCCGCTCAGCCCGATAACCCTGATTTCTCGAAGCTGAACCCACTTTCGCCCGAAATTATTCAACGCCAGGCCACCATTAATATCGGAACTATTGGCCATGTTGCCCACGGTAAAAGTACCGTCGTTAAGGCCATCTCTGGTGTCCAGACAGTCCGTTTCAAGAACGAGCTGGAGCGTAACATTACTATTCGCCTTGGATATGCTAATGCCAAAATCTACAAGTGCGAGGACCCAGAGGTGCCTCGCCCCGACTGCTACAAATCGTTTGGTAGTGGCAAGGAGATTCGGCCTATCATTGATGGCAAGACCTATGAGCTTGTTCGCCATGTTTCATTTGTTGACTGTCCCGGTCACGATATTCTCATGAGTACCATGTTGAGTGGTGCGGCCGTTATGGACGCTGCACTACTGTTGATTGCTGGAAATGAGCCCTGCCCTCAGCCCCAAACCTCAGAGCATCTGGCTGCAATTGAAATTATGGCTCTGCGTCATGTTCTTATTCTTCAGAATAAAGTCGATCTCATGAAGGAGGATGCGGCCAGCGAGCACGAAAAATCAATCGAGCGGTTCATCAAGGGTACCACCGCTGATGGTGCCTCCATTGTGCCCATTTCTGCACAGCTCAAAGTCAATATCGATGCTGTTAATCAGTACCTTGTGGAGAAGATTCCCGTTCCTATTCGTGACTTCACCGCTGCTCCCAAACTTATCGTAGTACGGTCATTCGATGTCAACAAACCTGGTTCCGAGATTGAGGAACTCAAGGGTGGTGTCGCCGGAGGCTCTATTGTCACCGGTGTTTTGAGACTTGGTGATGAGATCGAAATCAGACCTGGTATTGTGCAGCGTAACGGTAACAAGCTGGAAGTTCACCCTATCAGATCGCGTGTAGAATCATTATTTGCCGATAACAATGACCTCAAATTCGCTGTTCCTGGTGGCCTTATCGGTGTTGGCTCCAAGATCGACCCGACTCTCTGCCGCGCAGATCGTCTCGTCGGACACGTTTTGGGCCACGTTGGCAAGCTTCCCGATGTTTACGTTGAGATTGAGGTTAATTATTTCCTGTTACGCCGTCTTTTGGGTGTCAAGACCGAAGACAAAAAGCTTGCAAAGGTCCAGAAACTTACAAAGGGCGAGACTCTAATGGTCAATGTAGGCAGTACCACTACTGGCGCTCGTGTCACTTCGGTGCGCGCTGATATGGCTAAACTGTTATTGGCACATCCTGCATGTACTGAGGTAGGCGAGAAGGTTGCATTGTCGCGTCGTATTGAGAAGCACTGGCGTCTTATTGGTTGGGGTACCATCAAGGGTGGTCAGACTATTGATTAAATAGGGGTTACGAGAGCATATCGCTCAGTCTATCACAATACAAATCGCGGCCTCATCACCTTGCCTCCTGCTAGTGAATCCGCAACATTTTATGTAGCTAGAGACTTTGACTCTATGTAAAATTCTATGCAATTGGCTTTAAAGTATTCAAAATGCCGCGAACTGCGCGGACTTGACAACACAAATTCGTGTTAGCATGTAGCAGCAACGATATGCTTCAGAAATTATTTTCCACAGGTTTTTATTTACAGTCTAGTCCACTCATATAACGGATGATCGCTGGGCACAAGCAGCCTCAACTCATCTAGGGTTGTGTCTAGTCGAAACGGCATTAGATCGCCATGTGTCGCATTGGTAGCGGCGGGGACTGCGAGAATACTTAATCCTTGAAGCCGCTCCCATGCCAATTTAACTGCTTTGGGGGACCATATACGATAGCCCGAGTACCCGCCTTGAGACCGGTCATAGTGCAAGTTTCGGGCCATCTCACGGTACTCACGGTCTGCCAGTACAAAATTGACTTCTGAAACCTTATATTTAGCTAGAACCCGTGCACTACAGATGACAATTGCCCAATCTAACTCACACATGTTCTCAAGTCTTGTTTCAGTATTGGCAGCTACATTGTGGGGCAAAAGTTCAAGCTCAGGGACGGAAATTGTGCCATTGTAAATAGCCTCATAGTTTTGATGTATTACAGGGGCTAACACCTGGCCTAAATCTCGTACATCTTTTGTGGTATAGTAGATAGTATCGACAATGGTCCTGAGGGCTCCTCCTTGCTCTAGGCATGCATCAATAGCTGCATTCCACTGGTCATTGTCGCACTTAAGAAGCGTTTTAGCAATTTCATCGAACATTTCAGGGGTTGTGGCCCTTGTAGTGTGAAAAATTAGTGACCCAAAGCGTGATCGAACGCGTTTCTCAAGTGCTTCTTGTGCCGTGAACTTGGTGCTTGTCCCTACTACGGCTACACCGAGCGATGAGTTCTTGGAGAAATCAAGTAAGTTATAAAGCAAGCTCTGTCGCTGGCCAACTGCAAAGCGATCCATTTCCTCGAGTACAAACACCACTGAAACTCGTTTAGGACCTTCTGCCGAATATGCTTCATGCTCCGCTCTGCCAAAGAGGGCAAAGATTTCTTGCAGTGTGCTATTCATGGATACTTTCTCGATGCTCATTTCGTCCTTGAAACCGTTAATCTGGTCCAATTGGCGAGCAACTTCTCGAAACGCACTTCGGTCGTCATTGTGTAAGAGTCCCTCAAGCCGTATCAGAATAAACTGCTCGGGATACGCCTTGGCCAGTTGTTCGAGGCATTGGTTTACAATTACTGATTTACCACTACTTCTCGGACCCACAATCAAACTACTATCACCTCTTCTTTGAGTAATAGTAGCCTCGAGTATCTCATAGAGCCCTTGCTTTTCTTTCTCAAATCCAATGAGCTGATTTGATTGTTTTTTAAAGTAAAGTTTGTTTAAAACATCAGCCAGCGAGTGTATTTGCATGAAATTTGTGTGGGTGGGATAGATGAGCGGGGGGGGGTCTTATATTAGCCTAAATTTGCAGCGACATTTGATTGCATCATAGCGAACGAGCGGGTGGTAGTAGCTACAAAGTTAGATCTTATAAAGAGTATACATGAATTTGCATTTCGAAACATGATTAGATTCTCAGGGTTAAAGTGTTTACCTCTTGACCAAGCAAAAATCATTATATATATATATATAGGTATTGACATATCTGTACACGCCTAATCATAAATATCTAATGGGGTCATGCGATCCATCTGGAAATTCCAATTGCCGCTCTCAAGCTCTTTACGCAACCACTCTGTGGGGAACAACACCAAATGACCAGTGACCGCGCTCAGGACCTCTTCAGCAGATTGGGAACTAAGCACCTGATCGAAATGCTTCCACCTACGACTAGCAACAGTCATCCGGCGCCCTCCGTTACCAGCATCGCTACCAGTATGGGAACTTACGCCAACGAGTTTGCGAGATGAATTAGTGGCAGTACGCTTAGCTTCTGGTATTTCTGGGAAACTAACAGTTCCCTCACCGAGAGTTTCTTTAGAAGCAACATTAGCTAGTTTCTTGGGGCGACTCCGCCCATTGAATGAGGGACCCTCAGAACCAGTAACAGTGGCAGCAGAATTCAAAGAATTGCCAGCGGAACCCTCGGGGGAATTATTGACAATAGTAGAGCCATCAACACCTCCACTACCAACATCAGCAGTATCAGCAGCATCAACATACTTACGAGTACGATGGTCTTTGTGGGCTGTTTGGTTCTCCTGGGCTTGCTTGCGGTAATCATCGGCAGCCTCATCGATGGTGTGTTTGGGCTTATAAGCTTTATTGCCACCAAAAATAGCTGCAAAGCTGGGGATACCAGGTACGCCAGCTGTACTACTACCGCCTGCTTTACCACCATAGTCGCCAACACTGGAGTCAGAGTCACTGGTATAATAGTACTCAGAGCTGCTACCGGAGGATGAGTGGGCATCTTCACCGGCAGCTGCCATCTTTGCCCTTCTATCTGCCTTAATTCTGTCCCGTTTGGATTTTTTGTCCTCTTTTTGTTCAACAGCCTGGTCTTCACCCTCATCATTAGCCCCAGATTGGGCGTGATCCTCGCTTACTCCAGCAGAATTGCCTTTACCATTAGCCTGGGCTCTGACAAAGTCCTTGGTATCTTGTTCAACAGCCTCATCTTGCTCTTTGACTTCATGCCTTTCCCAAAGACGTTTAGGATCAAGATGATGTTGATGATGCTGCTTACCGGGGGAAGACTCAGACCGATCAACAGTAATACCAGGAACACTATCGCTGGCCTTGGTAGCACGTGAATTACGGGAATTACGTTGAGAAGTAGCCCGATCCTTATCTTCTTCCGGATAATCAATATTGACGTCGGGAATTACCCCAGTCGACCCAGGTTGCACATGGATGTTGACTCGTTCTGGCGCTCTATTGGTCCTTTGCACTTCGGGTCCTCCTTCACTTGCCTGCTTCTCGTAGAATGCCTGCTCATGAGCCTGAGATTTTTTGTACTCACGCCAAGTCTCAACTTGATTATCAGGCTGACACTTGAAAACTTGGCGATATATATCAGTATTACGCTCAGCGGAAGCCATCCATTTATCAAGATAGAACTCATCGCTCACGGGGTCATCCATCGACCATGGATCAAAGAGATACGACTCATTGAACTGAACATGTCCATCTTCATCAACAAGCGGGCGGGGCAGGGAGCCAACTCGTTCGCCACTCGGCTGTTTGCACCAGGTATTGTAAAAGATTCGCTTGAAATCAAGCACAGACTCGGGGTTGTTATGTTCTAGCACCGTTGTCAGGATGTCCATTGCTACTTCACGAACTTTCTGGTCAATTGCTGGGTTGATAGCCACCTCAAGATCTTCACGCTCAAGCTCGAGCCGATTGGCCCACTGATCATAACCAAATCCTTGCACGTCCCGCTTATGTGCTTGGTTACCTTTAATACGGCGATCATATGAGAGCTTTTTGTGGTCGCGCAATCCTATGTTACTCTCTGTACCTCCCAACCAATTGAAACTATGAGGTTCCGGAACCGCAGCTTCTTCATAGGTAGCACCTGCTTCATTAGTAGACAAGTTGGCAGCGGAGTAACTTGAGGTATTTCCAGGAGTAGTTGGAGACAAATACGAATTGATAGTAGCAGGCACACTATTAGCATGAGAGAAGTAGCCACTAGACACATTTGCACCTGAAGGAGCAGGAGTAGTAGTCCTAGAGGGAAGGGGGCTACTAACGGGACTACCGAAGCGGCTACCATCAGGAGTAACAACAGGCGAATCCTTGGCGGGGTTCATAAGTAGATAATCGGTGAGCTGGTCAATACAGTCCACTTTGTCAGTATCAATACCCATGTGCTCACGCATGACCCGCAACCGCAATGTATGGGCAAATTTAGTCACTTTGTAGGGTTTTCCGGCCATTTTAGAGTCAATGGTAGCGGTGTCACGTACGCAAACCGCCACTTCGCTATCACGAATACCTCTCATGGACCGTTCATTGATATTGGCGGAACCAATGATAGCATTACGATCATCAGCCACCATCATCTTAGCATGAATATAGAGCTGCTCAGTCGTGATTCGCGACTCGGGTCCAATCTTGCCCCATTTGCGCAAACTGAAGAAGCTGATATAGTTATCAGGAATAATACCCGCACTCTCGAGCTTGTAGAATATAGAGTGTGTACCGCGAGAGATCGAATTATACTGGCACTGGCAAATCACTCGTACTGACGACGCCTCCGCTGAATCAACGGGAGCCTCAAAGCCAGGCATTAAGGGTATTACAATAATGGCACGCCAATGCTCACCACGCTCATGTGCTCTGATGATACGCTGTACCAGCGCATTACCGATCTGATTTTCAATCTTGACACCGTCCACTTCAGTCGACGTTATAAAAAATTGATTTTCAATATAAATAAAGTGCTCAGAGGAATCAATGAGCTTCAGATACGCGTTTTGGATACTCTGTTCATGCTCTTTGAGGCCCAAACTCCAATTGCATGACGATCTCAATACCTGGTACTCACAAGTTCCGTCTAGTTTGAGGCGTTTCAGCTCCTCATCGGTGAAGTCACTCGGGGGAACCAAGAGTGGGGTAGAGCGTGAGGGCAGTTTCTGACGGATCACATAATTCCAGCGCTCAACAAAATGCCGCGCCAAATCACGCGCTGGCTGGCCTAGTACAGACTGATGAATATCGTGCCAGGGCATACGGGGTACAGTCTGCCGGTCATACATATCATCATAAGGTTTATCGAGCTCGAAGAAGTCCTTGACACGGGGGTTAGAATAATCTTTTCCGGGCCATGTTTGCGTGAATGGTCGCTGGGTTAGTGGCAGCTCGGCGTCTTGAGAATTCTCGAAAAACGGCTTACGAGGATCATCGACGATCGTATGCTGAGGAGTGTCCCAACGACCAAAACAAAGATCGATACCACCCGCAAAAGCAATTGTATTGTCAATAATACAGAGTTTCTCGTGATGAGCCCAAAACATTGCAGCCTTTTGTTTAGGTTGATTGGGGCTTCTGAGCACATGAATATTAGAGCTGAGATCGAATAACGAGTGTTTAGTCCACATTGAATCGATAGGGATTGCGAGGTCAATGTTGCGATAAACAATCACAAAAATCTTGACACCACGGTCGGCGGCTCGTTTGAGCGTACGATCCAAGCGCCAACGTTGGTTGCCCTCTGGTGGGCGCCGCAGATATAGTTCAGGGCTTAGCCACCAATCGTGTATAAAGATAGTATCACGAGCATTTTCAAGTGCTTCTGAAAGAACCCACATGTAATCTCTGCCATCCACAAACCATTCGCAACTAACATTCTCGCGGACAGGGGCAAATGAATCAAATCGCTGAGGTTGACTCCAGATCGTCTTTTCCTGCATGAGTGTGATGCTAGCCAGCCAAGCACCCAAATCCAGCTCACCACGAGTCGCGATCTTGAGTGTACGCGTACTATTCTTGAGCGTCATGAAAAGGCCCTTGGCAAGTTCAGGATCGCCCTTGTTCTCGTGCTCACCAGCCTTGATGGTAAACTTGGGATCAACGAGGAATACATCCAACACAAGTGTAGAATTGATACTCTCTGTAATGATGAGGTACGATTCCCTTACCAGCAGCCATTTTTGGGTATGACGGTGAATCATATTGGAGATATCCTGTGGCTGCCAATGTGAGACACTCCATCCTTGTTGACTAGCTCTACCGCGAATAAACATCGGACCTTCCTTTCCGTGAAAATTCGTCGAGGCCGCGAGCGAAAGCCCGAGGCGAGAAAATTCAATAAAATGTAAGATACGGTCTGAATCGCCTTGGAAAGCATAGACCTGCAAAATGCGCTGCAGATAGCGCATAATTGCTAGCTCAAAAGTGGGCGCACGGTCACTTTCAATTGAAAACGTATCATCATCAGGTACCTCATCATTATTAACTTTGCGACCATAATCACGGGGACGAGGCAATTTGGGAGGTTTGCGGTTACCTTTGCGATGGACGACATTGGCCTTGAGAAGGTGGCCTTGAAAAAAGATCAGATCACGATACGACCGAATAATGTGCCATTTGAGCTGTGCAGGGCCACTTCCGTACTCTAAATTGATTTTAAAAAGCGTGCGCTTGGATTCGGGATCGTATTGTTCCACATGAATCGAAATCTGCGCCAGTAAAACCGGTACACGCTGCTCATCACTGCCATCGCGGACAAAACTAGAAGCAGCAGCCATAACCATGGGATGCGCAAGAAAGAGTTCGCTAAAGAGCAGTTGACTCTTCTCGACATCACGAATTGTTTCCTGTGCTGTACGTTTACGGCGCGTTCTACGGGTATAAAAGCCTCTCCAGCCCTTACGCGCCAGTGTCGAAGGCCGTACCCCCGAAGAGGGAGTCTCCAATGCTTGCTGAGACTCATTGCGCTTGAGTTTGACTTTAAAAGCGCTTTGAGCACGCTTCATGCGGCCGGGGCGCTCTGATGTATTGTCTGTGAGCGGCTCTGGATTCTCCTCCATTACGTTGCTGTGGACAAGTGCCACTTGATTTCCGGTTTGGGGGTGGCGTTGAACAGTGTCAGGGCGTAACCTCAACTGAAACAAGAAGTGAGGGGCGAGGAGTGGGACGCTGGGTTAGGAAAGCTGTGACGCTGGGATTTGTAGAGCTAATTTCACGTCCCTGCACCCTTGCTAGAAACTAATATCGGAAGTATTGATCGCTTCGCTTATGCAATAGCTCTAGTAAAACTCGCTAATCCCAATAGTAGATGCCTACGCAATTAAGTAATCGACTCGCTCCAATGTATGGCCATACCATATCTTGGCCCGATGAAAGACGCAAAGACCATATTAAGCATCAGCACAGTTCGTTATTATCACAAACAATCAGTTGGAGTATTGAGTGGTTTATTATTCTTTCAGGTACGTTCTTGGTCTCGGTATTGACATGCGCCATCGATATTGTTTCAAACTTCCTTTTGAGCCTCAAATCCGGTCACTGCAAGGGTATTTGGTACGCGAGTCGAGCCATCTGCTGTATGGAACAAGCAGAATGTCCTCAATGGCAGCCATGGACTCTGGGCCCTCTTTTATATATTGCTTTGTCTATCCTCTTGGGTTTGGCAGCGTTCCTAGTGGTTGCGATCTTCCCTCATGTAGCCATGTCGGGTATTCCTGAGCTCAAAGCCTTCTTTGATGGGTTCACAATGCCCAATCTGATGGGAAACGGACCGCTCATTTCAAAGTCGGTTGCACTCACCTTGGCAGTAGCCTCTGGCCTTTGGATCGGGATCGAAGGACCCTTAATTCACCTTACGACTCTCTGTACAAATTTTATGTTGACAGCAGCTGGCGGTTCCTACTCTGAAGCTCGTAAGCGTGACTTGATCCTGGCATCTTCGGCAGGTGGCCTGTGTATTGCATTTAATGCACCGTTAGCTGGAATTCTTTTTGTCTTCGAAGTTTTCAGGATCCAGAATCGTAGCGTTTTATGGAAAGGATTTGTTTGCTCTATGGTTGCTACTGTGGTTTATGAAACGATCGACCCAATGCGTACAGGCAAACAGATGTTTTTTCAAGTGAGTTATGACCGTGTATGGCACTCGGCCGAGCTGATATTTTTCGCGATTTTGGCAGTGATTTGTGGCGGATTAGGTGCCCTTTTGACTTTGTTGAATGGCGTATACACGCGATGGAGACGTGAGAAGTTGTTCAAGTGGTGCGCACCAGTATGGCAGGTAACCAGTTTGGCCCTTGCCACAGCAATACTCACTCTACCGAATGACTTACTCTCGCGGTCTCACCAGGAATTTCTTAGAAACCTTTACATGGAGTGCAAAATATATCACACCTCAGGTCTCTGTGGCGAAAACGTGGTACCACAGCTTATTTATTCTCTCATTGTCTCGTTTACGCTAACAATTGTTACGTATGGAATTGCAGTACCCGCAGGTATCATTTTACCTGTTTTATTGACAGGTGCCATCACGGGTCGAATTTTTGGGATCGCGATGCAGCATTTTGCTAATTCGTGGGAGCTCATCCTCAATACATCGTTTTGTCCTGCAGAGACTGAATGTATTACCCCAGGGGTCTATGCGTTAGTGGGTGCAGCGGCAGCGCTTACTGGTGCCACTAAATTAACTGTTTCGGCGGTGGTTTTGCTGTTTGAAATGACTGGTGCATTGTCATATATTATCCCCATCATGATCGGTGTAATGATTGCAAAATGGGTTTCTGACGTACTAGGTGTAGCGAGTATCTACGACATGTGGATGGAGATCGAGGGGTTACCACTATCTGTAAATAGTGCTTCAAGCGCTCCAGTACCAAATCTCTGTGCTTACGATGTTATGAAACCATTGGCGCAGCTCAATATAGCCCATCTAAGTGACTCAATACCCCAGTTACGCCAATTACTGCGCAGAAACCTCTTTGGGTTCCCTGTACTCAACGAAAATAATCAGCTAATGGGTTTTATCACCCATAAGCGGCTTTTGAGGTTCTTACCAAAAGAGGATGATGGGATGTTTAGCCTTGAGGATCACTTAGACCCGGCAGAAATGTACCAACTCAGCTCACAAGCGTCGCTTTTGGTGGTCAAGAACTATATGCAGAAACTTGGTATGCACACTTTGCTATTCAGTGACCGTAGTGAGCTACAAGGACTCCTCACTCGAATTGATCTGGTAAGAGTACTTGATAGGCAGCAAAGAGGGCCCCCACTGCTGTATAGGGAGATCAGTTATCGCCAAAGTCTGGACAGAGTTTTACCGGAGTTGTAAAGGAAATGAAATGTTCCACTGTGTCGAATCATCAAAATGAGTCTGGTAAATACCACTCATGGTAAATACCAAGGCAGCTCTCAACAGGATTTATCAAGCTCACTTACTCTAGCTCCAAAAAGCTCCGGAAAGCTCTGTGGAATCGGCATCTATCCAAAGAAAAGAGATGAACTTTTTATACTATTTGAACTCAGCACTTCTTTTGGAGTACTTTTGTTGATATGACCTCCATAAATTGTGAATTATCCGCTTGAACACAGGATATCACCACACATTAAATAAATAAATGCTCTAAGTAAAGACTTTCGAGCTGTTTGCAGGGGACGAAAATTCGACACCAGCTATTTTGGCTCTCACCAAGCTAGTACTTTTATTTAGCCACCACTAGCATTCCACTCGCTGTTAAACCTGTTTGCCAGTTCCGATCCGTCAACTACTAGATGATTGCGAATATGCACAGTTGTACCGCTATCACCCTGTTGTACTGCCTGTAGCGCTCTAGAGATCCCTTCAGCTACTATGTGGGTTTGTGTTAGCTTCGAGTCAACTAGTTCACCCAGAAGCGGAGTGATTAGCCACGGTGCTTTGGGTTTAGTGCGTAACGCACCTAGCACTACTGCTTCAACGGCAGCGGTGTCAACAAATGGGTAAAGGACATGCTTTTTCTTGAGATCTGAGGTAACTGCCTGGAAAACCTGCCGAAAAAACTGGATTAGGCCCTCATAATTAAACGAGTTTTTATCGACTGTGCGTTGGAGGAAAGCCGCCAAGATTCCCTGGGGCAATACATCTACCAAAGGTAGTAACCGCTCTAGATCGCCCAACTCACCGGAGCGGAGCAAGCCAAACATGGCATAACGATTTATAGAAATCTTTTTGGCTTTCATTTCCTCTGCAATTGTCCAATCATTTGTCGCCACCAGAGCAGCGTTCCAAAGGTATGGGGTATTAGTGTGCTTGATTTGTGGAACAAACGACTCTAAAAGCTTCCAATTCTTTGAGTCAACAAGTCCCTGGACGATACCGGACAATAAAACGCGTTTACGGCCAGGTTTCAAGCCACCCTCAAGTCCAGTAACCGCCTCACAGGCAGTATCATGAAATCGAAACAGATCGTGAGGAGTGTCACGGGCACAACATCGTAACCAGTTGGAATACAGCTGAGCAATTGCAAGTGGTGGTGCTGAAGGTGCATTCACAATGTTATGGTAGGCTTGATAGACGCTCTTAGCAGGGGGGGAGGGAGCCAGAAACTTTTGCGGCTGCTGCTGATCCTCAATTAGCGGTACAAGATCCTTCAAATTGTGCACATAGAGGGCAGCTACTACGCTGGTGCCGATGGGGTGCTGTTTTACCACTGGTTGCCTTGAAGCCTTGCAAGCAGTCAAAAACCGTGCCAAAAGTGTTGATGGCAGCCCCAGCTTTATAAATAAGCGGCAAAGTGCTGATGATATACCACTACAGACCTGAAATTCTGTCAAGTACTCGGTGGTTGCCTGGATGTACTCCAACTGTTGGGAACGATTGAGCTTTTTGAGTCCCTGAACAGACTCTATCGATTTCGGATAAATTCCTCTGCGTGCTAACGGTATCAATAGCTTTCCCAATTGACTGGGGGTTGCTGCTAAAGACCAAAAGGTAATATTATCGTCCACAAGACGCTGCAGGACGTAATTGGGAATATTCTCTAGAAACTCGAAATTACTAGTGCCCTTTTCGAGTATATGTTCAATTGCGACTGCGACTGTAGACTTTGGGATCTCCCCCAGCTTATTTTTCAAGTCCTGGTACGGCACGCAAAGCTCTCGACCATTTTGCGCAAGAGCCGCAAACGCTGCTTCCCAAATTCTTACGGCATTTTTAGCATGTGAGCTGGAAACGGCACTCGTTATACGAGACACCGGGGCCAGATCACGGAGATTTCTCCTCCAGGTATTGGTGAGATATTTCTGGGCAGTCAGGTCCATATCACTGCTGAGGATTCCAGCTACCCGAGCAGTTTCGGGTTTTATTTCTAAAGAATTCCATAATTTAGAATACTCATCTAGCTGTGGCCGATACGAGACAGCTTTTTTCATGTGAGGGTATTGGGGTGAGTAAATAGGTTGGATGCGGTACGGGCTGGTGAGATCTGTTGGAGAATCAGCGCGAGCAATATAGTAGATACAGTACTATACAATTAAATGGGCTGAAGTTTGTGTTGCTACTCTTTTTGGTAAAACGACTAGTATGGGTTGTAGAGGGTGAGTCAAATAGCTGCCTTGTGCTGAACCCAGCGCTCTAATTGCTGAACCTTATCTAAGGCTAATGCTATATAATAATTTGCAAGTTGTTTTAAATGTCGTTTAATAACAAGTTTTAAGTGGAGATGATCTTGAGTTTGCCGGTGATGATCAGATCAGGGCCTACCCTACCCGGTGGTATTAGAAGATATTCAGACCCGCCACTGTCCCTCATCATTCCCTAATCATTCTTCCATGATCCTTCAAAGTGATGCTTGACATAGGCCATTGGGTCAGTCTCGTCTTGTGCGCCCATTTGGCCAACACCCGGCGAGAAGCTAGTAATAGGTAATACTGTGACGTCTCCTACTTTTAAGGGAGCCTTGAGATTCGTAAAGTGTTCCCATGTAATGCCTTCACCATTAGTGGCATAGTTTTGCAGGTGCTCAAAGACGGTATCGGTCCAGATACCTGGTCCGGTCCAGTCCATAATGCTGCTACCACGTTCCTTATCCATCGCCAGATGCAGAGTGCCATCTTTTTTGCGCTGGAGAGTCTGCTCGGTAATATTGGCAACAATATCTCCCAAAGCGGGATGGCCCGGCTTAGCCTGGATTGTCCATTGACAAAACTGGATCCGACGAGCGTACCATTCTTCCCAATCGGGGCGATCAGGATCCGCTTCAATACCAACAATTAGCCCTACATCAGAGGTTTTGATGCTCCCAGGCAGCCACACAGGAATGGGTTTAAGGCACTCGGTATCGGCATCAGTATATACACCACCACGAGCAAATAGAATCAGGTAGCGGAAAAAGTCAGCCTTCAGGATCGGCTCGGGCATCGCCAGATACGCATCGACGACACTGGGAACGTTCATGTACAGGTGTCTAATCACAAGCGCGCTCAGCTTATCGCTCATAACTTCATGCACGAACCCGGCATTTCTTTGGCGCCAGGTCTCCATAAGATCATGGATACCACGATCAACCTCTTGATCATCATAGTTGTATTTATAGGTCTGCCAAATATATGCAGGGAACTTCTCGTGGCGGTTATAGGGGTACTGAAAGTGGAGCTGTTGACGAACCCCCGCGGTCTCAGGAAGACGCCGCAACTGCTGGATTTGCTTCTCAAGAATCCGTTTCTCAGTACGCATTTTTCGCAGCTCTTTGTCTTGCTTGGCTGCATGGTCATTGGTTGTGCGCTGAAGATCTTTCAGCATGCTCTCCATGTTGCGCTCCGCTTCCACTAAACGCTGCTCGAGATCTCTATCGCGGAAAACGTTTTTCTTATCAAGGCGCCCAGCTCCTCCGAATAATAGAAAGAGGACTAGCACGACTGTCGCGACAAGCGCACCACGGCGAAACGTGAGCATGACAAACAGGGCCAGACATCAGGGGTTAAGGGGTGGAGGAGGAGTGATGGGGGACGGCTGGACGTCATCGAGGGTGGAAAGGGATGGATGAAAAGTGGGGACTGGATATGAGTTGAGCTAGTAGGGCACTGAAAAAACTTTAGCCATGACAGCCTTATCTGTTGAAGTTTTTTCCGCACGGAGCTATTATTTTTATTTGTTATACGAAATGGTAGTCCAGGGTATGAATATCGAGGGCCAGTTAGCGTTAGAAGTATAAATGAGTGGATATTTTCTCGCATTTCACCTTAGCTATCATTCGAAATCCAGCGATTTCCAACTTTATATACCTAATCGAATCTATCTGTCCTCGAGTTCCTAAATGTCCTCCAAACTGCCCACATAGCTCGAACCAACAGCCCTCATTTACCTAAACAATGCAAGTGAGTGAACGAGATCAAAAGCTATTGCAAGAACATGATATGAAGCCAATGTCATGGCAAGAAAGCAAAGATATTGCCCGTGGCGGCGACCTCACACTTTACCGTCGGTCTCCCGAGCAGCTCAAAACCTATCTCTTGGCCAAACAACAGTTTCAAAACGAGTGTGGAGATACCGGAACCTATATATTAGAAAGAAAACTCAAATGGCAGGGGCAATTGCATAGCGATAACGGGTATCTCAGCGACAAAAGTGATGTAGTGGTGCTTGAAAACGATTTTCCGTACTTTTTCGAGCCTGGCATCGATCATTTAGTGGTATGGAGTAAGGTAAGATGCGAGTGTGGCCTTGATGAGCAGCCTACACCCGAATCAGCAGCCAAAATCGAGAAGTTCATTGCAAAAACGTTTGGACCATTGGGCATCAGCGGGGATGATATTATATGGTTTAAGAATACATCTGGCCTTCAAAGTGTTCCAACCGTTGAGCATTTTCATATTCTGTTGCGAAAGAAGGGGTGGGAGAACGTTGTAGGGACAGCTGGTTGGTTAGAGGTCATTAAATGAGTTAAGTGTTGTTTGAGCTACCAAGAGTAAACTTCAGTTGTGCGTGTTGACTGACCAAGTATCTCGCCGTGTAGCTAGTCCCCTACCTATGTAGAAATGGCTGCACCCTAGTCTGGACCGTTTACCACACCAAAGCGTTTACTCATAGAGATTTAGTTTTCATCTCACGGCTTATCATGTATATCTATTCCGCGAATATGCTACTCAAATCAAAGCCTATTACATTCTTCGTCTAGTTTGGCTACCCTTCAGCTCACCGCCGTGCACGCTTATCCAAGAGTAGTTCAAAGCTCACTCGGCCCCACATCTCAATCAACAAGTTCCCATAAAAGTCACTCAATTTCACTTTTAGCGTTTAACTTGGGCAAATATCCTACTTGCTACTATAAGCCTCCCATCAGGCCTACCCAAGCCAGCTATCTACACAGCCTCTAGCTCAACTAAGCAATGCCTGACCTCAAAGACATTCAAAATACAAATCCTCTTCTCACAGCTTTTCAATATAAAAAGCCATTACGGCATGTCCGACGTCGCAGTGGAGCTGAGGCGTTCCCAGAGCCAACCTCATTTCAACTGGTAGAGAAGGTCCACAAATTGAGCGATAGTATCAGGACGGAGCTGGCCCCACGGTTCGACCAATTGGAGAATGATCTCGATAAATCAGTGGTTCAAGCACGACAGAAAGCGCACCAACTTGACGATTTGCAGCAAGAGGTCCGCTCTGTGATTGCCTCGTTTACCTCTCAGACCGCCGCCTCGCAGCACGAAGTTGACGGGAATCTTGACAAGCTAAGGACCTGGTTGGCCCAACCAAGAGATATGGAAAGTCTCAAACAAAGACTTGCGGCCTCTCGGGAGCAGCTACAGCGAGATACGGCGCGGCTGGAGGAGTTGAATCAGACTGTTGCGCAAAGGCTGTCTGAACGCCAGCAGAATGAACGTAATGAGGCAGTGAGATACCGTTTTCTGAGTTCAGCGATCTTGTTTGTGTTTGTTGCAGTTATTTATTTTTTCATGGGAAAGACACGGTGGTGAGGCCAAGAGTGTGAGGGCCAGAGCCTACGAGCGCCAGAGCCTATGGGGTGCTTCCTCCAAGTAGTATAAAACAGGTACCTGGGATATTTTTGAAGGCATTACAGTCGCCATGCCTGCCTAGACTAGCTCAAGCTGAACATTGTTTTATGTGAGAGAATCTTGATGTATGGTTCCTCATGGGATATTTAAAATGCTCAAAGCTAGTGTTATAACTAAAATAATTGATGTTTGAAGCCAAACTTGCTCTCAAGATAGCTCATGTGCCAACAAAATAATAGGTAGTGAGGGAGCGCACGGGTAGCTTTGTTGAACTAATGCTTTTTTACGCGAGTGTGAGGTGGATATATGCCCGTCATATCATCGATCGTACCAACACACTCCTTGTGCGACTATTCTAGCCTTCTAGTTCCTGTCCGTGTAGAAGTTCTTTACCTGATCTATCGCGCACTAGACAGTACACACATACAAATAAGAGACCAGATTGCCGCTCCTGATTGCTTGAAGCTTCAGCAAAACCTGCAAGAACTTTGCCGCCAGCTGGGAATCTTCTTTCATCAGCTCATCAAACTTCTTAGGACGCAATAGCCAGAGGATGGTATCTGTCTCTGCAATCACCTTGGATTTTTCAACACCACCGCCCCTAACATTACCAAAGGCAGTGCCAGCGAGCATGGTCTCATGTAGGCCTTCGTACCCAATAATTTCGTTGCGGAGTATACCAAGCTCTACTAAACAAAACTGGCGGTTGGCATCCACAATCTCGTCACCTCTGAAAAAACTGCGCTTCTCAAAGTATTTGCTAAGCTTGTACCATTCATTTTGTTCTATATCTTGGGTTCCCTCTCCAATCTGCATTAAAAGGGGTAACGGCTGCTTAAGTTTGGCCCATTTGGCGCGAACTTGAAGGTCTTCATCGACTTGATTAATCGCCGCTTGGCGTAAATTATTTGCACGAGGAGTAGTACCGAAAGGCGATGCACCAGATACACTGAGTCGTGCTCTGTTATTAGTGTTGCGGCCTTGAATCATCATCTGGTTCTTTTGGAACTGGTTATCCACTCGCTCCTTCTGATGGTAATACTGGGCGAGAAACTGGTTTTCACAGTACTCGAGGCTTGAATTGAGGCTCGCAAATAGCTTCGTACTCGCGGGGCCTTCCTTGTCCTGTACCAGATCCACTGCCCTGAGCCCGCGCACTACTCTGTGGGTCTGAACAGCGCCGCTCAAAATCATCTGAATCTGGTGTGATTCACTGAGACGCTTAATTTTTGAAAATGTATCAGCTGAGCAGAAATCGATATGAGTGACCCAATGCAAATCAATAATCAGGTACCGAATTTTCTCGTTGGACTCTTCGATAGCTTTGCGGCACTCGTTTTCAAATTGGACGTTGGTGCCGAAAAAAAGCGGGCCTTGCAATTTGATAATATAGATTTGGGATCCCACACGACTGAGAAATTTCTGAAGCGGGATGCTACGGCTCACAGTGGACCGAGCCGTAATACCAGTAAATGTGGCCCGAATGCAACTATTGTTGGATGTGCTAACAACAAAAGACAAGCAGGCAAATACAATGCCAACAAGAATACCCACAACGAAATCATAGCCTCCCATAGTCAACACAATAGCCAATATAGTCAAGTACTCGAGGCGGTCGACTTTTCCCCAAGTATCCACGAGTGCCTCGGCCATCAAATCGATTCCCATCATGAACATCAGGGACGCAACTACAATTACTGGTATGTATCCAATACTGGTAGGGCCAGACAGCATCACGATAAAAGTGCCACATGCTAGTAGAAGTCCACTTAATCTTGTTTCACCGCCAGATTTGATAAACATAAGGGAGTTTGTGTACACAACATAGTTTTGGATAGATCCCAAAAGCCCACTCAGCGAGTTCGAGATACCGTGCGCAATCAATTCTTGGTTGACATTCAAGTCATCATTTTTAGTGGCAGCAGCCAGCGCAGGGACATTAATGGGAACGTGAATCAATCCGAAAAAGGTGAGGGCAAACATAGCTGGCAGTGTTTCAAGCAGATTAAGCCAGTGAACCTTATTGAACTTGTACATTGTGTAAAAATTGTACCATGGCTCACCTACATCCTGACCAGGAAAGATCCAACCGTTATTACGAGCTTTCTGAAGTGAAAACTGAGATATCAGTAAGATTATAGCGTACACTGCCACGCATGCCAATCCGAGAACGCAGGGGACCAAAAGTGGGTGATGTACACGGCGTTCAAGAGCTACCAGCACGATAGCCAATCCAAGACAACTAGCCCACCTGTAAAACACGTCGGGCTCGAGCAAAAACCGTAGCATCGGCAAGGTATACTCGAGGTTGTCTTTCATTCTGGAACTCACTTCAATAGCGGTAACAATTAGGAAAAACCCTACACCACCAATACATCCCACAAGAATATGACGGGGGAAAAAGCCAACAATAGTACCAAGTTTCAAGTATCCCAAGAGAAAAAAGACCAAGCCAGTCACCACTGAGGAGAGAGCAAAACAAGTGATGGTAGTCGCGAGAATTTCTTCGCGGGGGCTTCCATCCAAAGAAGCGGAGATTGTCATGGCCATTGAATGAAAAAAAGGGACAATTTCTATCATTTCGCTTCCGACGCAGCTTTTCAGGTGTGATGCGCCGAGTGAAAACACCAACTGTGATACCAAAGTAGAAACATAAAATAGCGACAATCCGGCCGCTTCAAGCCCCTGAAACGGCACCGTACCGAGCGGGAAGAGAATCATTCCATAGCTGAGACCATCAAGAACATTCAAAAGCGTTCCCACAAGCACAGCAGGTATATTATTGACCACATTAGCCACCGACAACTGACTTTTGATTTCCTGCAAAGCGGACTGTTGTGGGGGCTCAGGCGACACGGTAGTCTCCAAAAGAGGCGTATTTTCGGTAGTCTTGGTACTTGTAGGCTGCTGCGGCTCCTGGAAATCTATTAACCGCGAGCTCAGGTCCGCTGTGGCCTCTCGTACGGTTATTTCGTCACTTGATAGGTCTGCTCCCGTGGTTAATGAGCGTGATTCGTAAAGATTACGCCTCACGCTGGGTGTGCCGACTATGGGACTGTTTCCGAGCGCCTCAGAGTCGCATGTAACCGGCATGCAAGTCTAGTGGTGGGATCGAATTGGTGTATGCAAAATGCACTGATAACGTCACGTGCGTTCCGGTAAGTAAATCATCGCTGTAACTTTGGGGGTATTCTTACAGGTAGGAATCTCTAGGTGCTGTCAAAAAAGACTCTTGGCTTCATGAAGAAGAGATGCGAGTGATTGCCTAGCTGATTGGTATAGTTTTGTCCGCGGAACCGCTTATGCATAGTTGTGGCGGTCTGACGATGATGAGGTGCAGTGAGTCTCTTTGGGTATTCATGAAAGGTACTTGATTATTTATTATGGGAAAAGGTAGGTAGGCCAGTATAGTATATATCCATAGTATATCCGTGAATATATGTGCTGAACCGTGCTCCACTGGGTGCGTATCTTGACCTCTCCGATATGCATAGTTGTGGCGATATGCATATACAATTGGCTGCATGCTCCACAAAACTATCGATTTATACAAGTGTCTTGTGGCATAAACTAGCCTCTTGGTATTGAGGCTAGTTTATATATATCGGATACAGCTGCTCTCGTCAGTTCATACACTTTCATAAACTGGTAATAGTTCTGTAGTTTACTCCCGCGGCGTCTTAGAGATAAGGAATTCTTATAGTAATCTGAGACATCTTTTCAGACTCTGAATTGCGTGAAGCTCATGTATTTCTTTTGCAATAATGATTGTAAGCGTCAAGAGCGCAATTCCAGTTACCTTTGTATAACTGTTATACCAACCTTCTAGGCAATTAGGCACAAGATACAAGAATTAATTCAACCCACCGTGATCAGGGCTGGGAAACTCAATTTGTGAAAGAGGTTTTAGTCCCCTGCTCTCTCATTTGGCCCACGATCGACTGCATCCATCATCTCGCTCTCCTCAGATGCACTCGTTGACTCTTTATTACTAGGACTCATGCTTGTGTCGGGAGTAGGTGTCTTTGGCGTGCTCGTTAAACTCATTGCATCTAGCTCATTCAAGCAAAACTCCCGAATCGCATCAGACGGCTCCAGTTTATCCACCTCTGGAATCCTAGAGTATACCACTAATAGCTCTGATTGGTCCTGGCACGCGTCCCTGGCGGTATTGAAGGAGCACGCACTGGGCATGTTATCATTGACATAAAACCACTGCCCATCATAGCGTGTATAATATTCCTGAGAGCTGATTAGAATACCCGTGGCATCATAGCGGTGGACCGGCTGTGGTTGGACCCCTAATAGTGAAAACACTTGAGGATCCATTTGGGTGTACATTTGAGCTAGTTTAGAGCGTTCCTCGCTCAATGCTTGCTGCTTATCCATGAGATGATTCCTAGAACTTCCTAGTTGCTCCCCTAGTTTGTCGAGGGTGGCAGTTGTCTCTGAGCTGGAGACGGTCCCTTCCTGAGTCTGGTACTCTTTGATAATGTTCGAGCTGCTGCGAAGCATCTCAAGCACATCTGACCCCTTGAATGCCCTTAATTGGAGCCGGTTTCGCCGTATTTTAGATAGTTCCTCGTCGTAGTCATTGAGCTTCAGTTTGACTTTTGTATTGAGCTCACTAAACGCATTAGTATGTCGTTCAGGGTACCAGTGCTCTGAAACTCTGAGATTATCGGCTTGCTCAATCTCCAGCATTAATATGGGTGGCACCGTGATATCTTGACCCACCAGCATCCTATCAGCATGGCTACATAAATCGCCATAGACCTCATCTACCTTTAAAACCAGTTGGTTCTTGTGAATAGTATACAGTGATCTTAAAGGTTCCAAGCATCCTAGAAAATCTTCAAGGCTGCTAAACTCTCTATTGCCGAGTGCCCTTTCCAAAAGCGCAGAATCGGCCTGGGCGCGCCCACAGTGCATATGCAAGAACGCACACTGTTTTGCCAACTCCTGCACAATCGATTGAGGCTGTGTTTGGGTGTTGTAATACCACCAATCATTAGTCCACTCTAGCTCAGCCACCTCTGAGAGGGCCTGCTGTACCCAAAAGTTGCAGTTTAGAATGGTCATCAAAGAGCCCAATTCAGGAGACCGTGTGCTTGAAATGATTCCTGGTTCTTGGGGGCCTCGTTGAATAATGTCGATGTACGGGTTGTGATCTTGTAGCTGCTGATGGTGATCAAAGTGAGACTGACCATGATAATCCTCTACGTGATACACCTCGGCTTCTTGCATGCTTTCCGGGTTCAAAATAAGCTCTACGGCACGATTCGCGTCACCTCCAGCGGCCTCCAGTGCCTTCTTTGCCTCTGGTTCTGCAAACCCCATTCCTAGTAACTGGTCCATGTGTAGTAAGGGGAATGGGGGACGGCAACATAGATATATAAATGGGTGAGAAGACGGTAATACATTATAAAAAGCACTAATTGAGCTAATTGAGAATTATGATTGCGTTATACAGGTCCTCTGAGGTAATTACTAGGTGAAAAATGGCGTTCAAGTAGTATATAGAGGAAAGGCTCACCTCCAGCCGGCCGTGCCTCTAGCCTCGGCTGGGACGACACTTGCTTGGCAAATTTAGGGTCCTTGCTCCCATCTACACTGCCTCCTTCATCTGCCCTCACCGTCACCTACACACCCAAAACATGCCCCTCGTCGAGAGGACGAATCTCATGCTCCTTGTACCAGACAACTATTCTTCCAAGACCCGTAATTACAACCTCGATCCGCTCTTCAATCCACCCTACAACAGCAGAGGTGCCATCAATGGCAAATCCAAGGTATCCCATTGCCAACAAGTACCCGAATGCGAGCCCGATCGCATGGCCCAAAAAACTCGATGCAGGTAATATAATTGCAATCAAAAAAAGGACAGCGATGGGGTAACTCCAGGTGGGAACTTGGAATGGGAGCTGGACATGCAACGCCTCCACTGGCAAAACAGGAGTTTCGAGATAATGATTCCAGCTACTGTACCCCAAAAAGCTGAATACCCATCCAGAGCATCCAAGAATCCTAGTATCAGAAGCGATCAGTAGGGATACGGCCAAATAGGCGAGGCCAGGAAACACGCTTAAGACGTTTAGGATGATACCAGTGCGCACAGTACCGACCTGAGACTCGATTTCCCACAGCAGAGGAACAATAGAGATCAGGTTGGCTAGCAAATGAAACCAATTCAAGTGGACCACAGTGTAAAAAGAGAGTCTGTTTAGCAGATCAAATGAAGGGTGCAGGATATCCTGGCGGCCCAGAGAAAGCGATTCAACAGAGTTGAAGTGAAAGGATGAAAGGTAGAATAGAAAAAGAAAAATGGGAAGACCGGTAGTTAACGCCGGTGGTCTTCTTAATTCAAGGGTCATGGCAAGTTGAAGGGTGCTATTGCAGGTGGTAAGTTCGGAGCGGTAAGGTACGCAAGCGTGGTGAGGCCGCCGGAGCGTATGAACAGATTGCGAGAATATTGTTTATTGCTGCTAGAAAAAATTTTAACGCTAGGGATAGCCCAATTGTTACTTCACGTCTAAAAGTATTGGGCATCAGCCCAACTACATTGGTAAGTAAGTCACTCATAGCTCATCACTTTACCCGGTTTATATACACTATTTACCTTCTTTTGCATTCTCCTCCATACGTTGCAGCATAGCTTGCTCCAGTTCTTGCTGAGAGGGTCCGCCCTGGGTTACCAACTTGGACAATGTGGTCTTGGAGTGCTCCTCCATGAGCTTTTTCTCCTCCTCCATCAATTTCTTGCCATGCTCTGCAATGTATTCTTGCATTTTGGCGTAGTTACGCTGAGCCCGCTGACGGATGACGTCCTGTTGGGTTTGGCCAGGAGCTCCACTAGACATGCCCATAATAGATCCCAGCTTCGGGGAGTTACGCGATGCATTCTTAGCGCGGTAGGCACGGTCCCGGCGCTCAAACTCATCGAGTGGGTCACCACTGGATTCAAGGGTCTTGATCATGGGGCGTACATCCTTGACATTTTGGGTGGCAATGTACTCCAAAACATTAAGAGCACGAATCAAATCAGCATCATCTTTGCTTCCAGTCCATTTGGGCAAGATTAGAGCATTTTCAGGTTGAAGTGAAAGGGCCTCAGGGTCAGTATCAACGGCAATAACCTTAGTGAGGTCACGGTTCAAGTGGCTCAAGTCCTTGATAACTTTACCGTTATCGTAACGGCAAGCCTCACGGAAAAGGGCATATGAAACAGCAGTGTGGTAGGGATCAAGCTGCTGTACCACGTCTTGGTCATACACCATATACTTGTTGCTGAACAGTACAATCTCATAGTACTGACCGAGGTAGTTGAGGAAATAGTCGACGCCAGGGCGCTTAGCAGTACGCCAACCGTGCTCACGGCTCCAAGAGTGACGTACCAACAAGTCATCAACACCCAAAACCAAAGTCATGGCTCTGCCATAGGGGCCCTCCTGGGCATCGGGCAACAGTTTCTCGAAAACAGGTTCCTTAAACTGATCCACTGTGCCGACAATACGGCTCTGACAACGCGCCCAAAGATCGAGAGGGTTCCAACTATTAGCCTCGACCTTGGGAAACTGCTTAGCCTCGGTCTCATCAAAGGGCCTACTGAGGAACCCCACAGTGGCGGCAGCGAGACCACCGGTAAACAAAAGGCCCCATGAGCGACGTTTTTTGGACTCCTCAGATTCCTCACGCGGTTTCTTGGCAGTATCTTCCCATTTCTTAGAGGAGGATGCTGATCCATCATCAGTGGCAGCATCTGCTTTGTCTAAAAGATCCTCATCAATGATTTTCTTTTCGCGGATATATTGTGTCGAGTGGAATGACCGAGAATTTATCAAATTGATACGGGGACTCGCTAAACGGGTCTGTTTAGCGGCCCATTTAAGAGCTGAAAAATTCATGTCGAGGATTAGGGTGTGCTGGGGGGTGTATTAAGTGCAGGAGAGGGGAGGAAGGTTCGGGATAGCAAAGGGAAATCTGGGGTAGCAATGAGAGACGTATAAGAATGTATGGGAATGACGGATTTAGCGAGCGTATCGAGTGTGGCGGTTCGCATTGTGCTCAGTGATCAGGTCAGTGATCAGGAGTCAACATGGCTATTGCGATAGATTATCTGACTAACTACAATAAAAAGAATCCCTCTATAGTGTAGACTTTTAAAACTTATCATAATTTCTCTCTCTACGGGTCGTTTGATAAAGCGTTGACACAGTGCACCAGGCACTAATCAAATAGAATTTTCAGGGTTAGGGTATGTATGTTTCTGAGCCCAGAGTAGGGAGGTGCGTGGGGCGCATTGACATTGCTTGATGAGCCTGTTAAGCTTTGTGTCGCATACGCACACGCTCACTTTAAACATCTCACCAATACAGTGCCCACCGGAACCACCGCATGTCCACTGCTCCGCCACCTCTTGCCGCCGCTGCGTCTCAACTCACCCCACTCACCCCTCCGCTTACCTACGCTTTCAGCCAAAAAAATGAAGGAAAGCAAAGCCAGAGTCTATGCGGACTATAACCTCAATATGCCCACTACATACTGGGACTACGATAATGTTGCAATTCTTTGGGGTACCCAGAGCAACTACGAGGTCATCCGTAAGATCGGTCGTGGCAAATATTCAGAGGCGTTTGAGGGCATCAATATCACCTCCAACGGCCGGTGCGTTATCAAAGTGCTCAAACCGGTGAAAAAGAAGAAGATTAAGCGTGAGATTAAGATCTTGCAGAACCTCACGGGGGGTATCAACGTAGTAACCCTGCTAGATGTGGTGAGAGACCCCCTCTCAAAGACCCCGAGCCTTATCTTTGAATACGTCAACAACACTGATTTCAGAGTCCTTTACCCCAAACTTACAGATCTCGAGATCCGCTACTATATTAATGAGCTCCTCAAGGCGCTTGACTATTGTCATTCCAAGGGTATCATGCACCGCGATGTAAAGCCTCACAATGTGATGATTGATCACGAGCAAAAAAAGTTGAGGCTAATCGATTGGGGTCTTGCCGAGTTCTATCACGCAGGGACCGCTTATAACGTCCGTGTGGCCTCGCGTTGTTTCAAAGGACCCGAACTTTTGGTCGATATGCAAATGTATGACTACAGCCTCGATTTGTGGAGTTTGGGCGCCATGTTTGCTGCTATGATCTTCCATAAGGACCCATTTTTCCATGGTACCTCCAATACTGACCAGTTAGTCAAAATCGCCAAGGTCCTCGGCACCGACGACTTGTTCGCATACCTCAATAAATACGAGCTCAAGCTTGGCCGTGAGTACCACGATCTTATTGGTCATTTTCCTCGTAAGCCTTGGACTTCGTTTATCAAGGCTGAGAACAAGCATTTGTGCTCAAATGACGCGCTTGATTTCCTTGATTCGTTGTTGAAATACGATCATCAGGAACGTCTTACCGCTAAGGAAGCTATGGACCATCCTTATTTTGCACCATTGCACAGAAAGAAGTAGTGAAGGGGGGCGAAAATCAGCTTGAGTGCTAGGAGCTGACAGGATTTAGGGCTGGTGGGCGCCAGCTGGTTAAATTGATAGCCTAAGAATGGAGCTCGAGCCTACCGGCAATCAGCCCGATCAACTTCGTACGGAACGCTTACCTCTAGGTAGAAACAGTCCATCCAATCTTATTACTACGCTCACCCACCGTAATAGTATTCTAGTAGTGAGTAATGTGGTAGTTAGTATAAGCTATTCAATGAAAAGTACGATGGAGGTGGCAGGTACCTATCAGATTCATCCATACTCCTTACAGCAACTTTCGTGTCTACTTGGATTCTAACCTGATTTGCGGATCTCAAATTGCTTTCTGTTAGCTCCGAAGATGCTTGTCACGAAAGTTGTGCACCCCAAGAAAATCTCTGACGAGCCTGAAACAACGTAGCAATATCACAAAAGTCAAATAGAAAATATATAGAAGAAGCCAACAGCCTATCAAGGGGATCTGCGGCATCTCCTGAGCTTTGGTATCTCATACCTCACGAAGCTGCATACAGATGCAGGCCGAAGCAGCTAAAATGCACCAGGTATGTAGCCGAACACGCCCACAGTCATTTAGTCATTACATCCATATTAATCAAGTTGAGAATCGTAGCTTTTGTTCTCCCTAGAATGTATGAAGTGGCACGCCAATTTCATTATTGTAAGCCCTCTTTCATGTGGGTAGCTTTGGGCAGTAGTTACAATACTCCCTCTATATACATATATCGCTTTTCCGTACACTTCTCCATCTGCTAATGAGTCTTCTTTGGGTCGCCCTCCTAACCTCTCCTCCTTGCTTGTTCTCATACTGAACTTTGCAAGCGCAGAAAGCATCACAGGTAGATTTGATAGAGCTGTAATCTCTAACGAGATTTGTTTCCCTGTATATTGTTCTCTTTTGCCCTTCAACTGAATATTTGTTTGAACCTGTGCTTGTGCTGTTAATTCTGGAAGCTTCGCGTTTGGTTTTGGATATACACAGTCTGAACCACTCCCCTTCGCGTGCCTTCCAACATCCAGGTAGCACTTTCCTCTATCCTTGCAAAATCCTCGCCACTTGGGCCTGAAAACCAACATTATCAACCTCGACAAGAGCCACCAAATATATTGTTACAAATTCGTAGAAGCGTACTTTTTTTTCACCAAAATTTACTAAATTGAAATCTACTGAGTATTAGAAGGCATATCGGCGTCCGCAAGAGGAGTAGCGATAGGTCCGCTGAAATCGTTCAAGACACCCAAGGTACTGGAAACGGCAGTAGCAAGGGCACTGGACTTTGGACTAATGGACCCAGCGTGATTGCCAACGCTAAAGGTAGGAACTTGCCAGATGTTGCCAGTAGCAGTGGGGGTGGCAACGTTCAAAGCACCAGAGGCGGTCTTGAGACTACTGGATGCTGCGTAGATCTTGGCATTGAGCTGAGCAGTAACGGCATCAAGCTTTTTAGTATCAACCTTGTTGGCCTTTGCAGCAGCAGAGATCTTTGCAAGGTTCTTAGTGAATGCCTTCATTGCAGGACCGGCAACAAGGTCAATTGGTGCAGCAACGAGATTGGAGAGCAAAACTTCAGCTCCGTTGGTAACCGACTGGGCAAAGGGGCCAAGGGCAAGAGAGGCGATAGCACTTGCACCGCCGAAAGTAATGGGATCAAGAGCCTCCCCGAGAAATGCAGCAAAATTATCAATCTGAGAGTCGGCACCGGTGATAAAAGCACCAATCATATCTGCGGTGGGGTGGCCGTCATTAGACTGGAGCTGACGACCAAGAGTATCCATAACTTGAGCGGCGTTGGTCATGGATCCGTGACTGCCATCACGAAGGGCGTTCCCACTCTCGGCACGTTGGTGAAGCTCATTAGCAGGAAGTGCAGAGGCGATAGAAAGAATAGCGCAGGCGATTGCTTTAGAAAATTGCATTGTTGAAGTTGTTTATGATATTTACTGGCTCTTTGCACATTATTTATATCCCTGGATCTATCAAACTCTAACGTTTTGAGTAGGAGATCAATAAATGATCACCAGAGATCCAAGGCGTGGTAAGGTTTGATGAAGGTAGCAGTGAGCCCCCGTTGTACAATGAAAGAGTTAATTTGGCGCTCATGTCCCTAAAGGTGTAAATAACAGTCTTTTTCAACAGACGTTCTGTGTCCAAGGACAGTTTCCTCTGGTGGTTGTCATGGGTTTAACTCAAGGTGGCATCAAGCTCTGCTCAGCCGAATGAGACCACAAGAATAGGTTTATTCAAAGTCCGTGTTCCAGAAGGAGTTTTTCTAGACTATTGCTATTCTCTTACTTTCACAAAATATATAAACACAGGAATGTTGGGTATTGGGGTGGTGGGGGTGATACTTGGAGGAATTCTTATTAATAAGGAGAATTTCCGAAAGCCTCACCCTGGTAGTCGATGAGACCAGCTTGGTAAGGAATGTTGTTAGGGGTAGAATCGTAGGCATTGGTGACGTTCCAGTTCCAGAAGAAATCAATGTGGCTAGGCCATTCCTCGTTTTCAGGAGCAACACAGTTCTCGTAGTAGTCTTTGCCCTCGATTGCCTCGTCAACGAGCTTATTGAATGAAGAGAGTTTGCAGCTTTTACCAGGACCACTGTTGCATGCAGGCAGCGGGGCAACGGCTTCGTTCATTACGACACGAATGTAAATGTTCTCCTTGCCGGTTTTGTGTTGAGCGGTGACACGCTCTGAGTAAGTCTCATTTGAAGTCAGGTTACCGAAAATAGGATCAACAGTAACATTTGAAGCAACAGGATAAGTGTAGTTTGAAGCATAAGTAGCGGCAGTATCATTAGCAGAGCTGTTGAAAGCAAGAGGGAACTTGCTGGTGTACTGGCTAGCGAGGTACTCATCGCTGTCCAGGTCAGCCACGTCTTCGCAAACAAGACGCTCAAGCACCAAGCGACCCGATTGGGGAACAATGTCGGTGAGATCCCAGAGACTGTGAAATTGGACCTCACGAGGATCGAAGTTATCGGGGCTGGCGAACCCGAGAAGAGCAACAACGGGGGTGATGTCGGTATCATGGACAAAACTCCAGAACATGGAACCAACTTGCTCAGGTCCCTGGTTAAAGAGAGTACGGGTAGCGTTCAAGTAGAGACTTCCACGGTAAGGAGTGGCCTCAGCACCGGGGCCAAAGTAACAGTAGTAAAAGGCAGACTCGTAGTACTCGAAAGCGATCCACTCTTCATCGGTGAAGACCTCGATCCAAGGCGAGTTTCCGCGAATGTTGAGCTCAAAAGCTGCAGTAGACATGAGGTTGTGTACGTCTGATCCAGTCAAATTAAGGCCATTCTCCTTATTGAGACGTCTAGCAGCCTGTTTAAACTCGGGAAGGATCCATCCATTCTGAAAAGTTTTCTGGAACTTCTCATCAGGAACAGGGCAACGAGTGGTCTTGGAGATAGCGCTGGGGCAGTCACCTGTCACCAGGGTATTTGCGCCTTGATCAGCAGTCTCGGGGATAATCTGTACTGCCGCCAAGTCGGTGTAGTTGAAACCAAGGAACCCTTCACCGAATTTACGGGCTGTAGTGGCAATACGCTCGAACCCAGAAGCAAAGAATGGCACAATCGATTCACCATCGTAGAGGTGGCCATAGCGGCGACGGTAGTCTACACCGTTCCAGTAAGCGCCCAAAACACCTGAGTATGGTCCATAGAGAGTTTCCTGCTGGTCCATAGGAGTCTCACCATCAGCGTAAGGTTGCCAGTGATTTAAAAACTCAAGGGATCCTTTGAAGTGGCCAATTTTACCCTCGGTCAGGTTGCCATAAGTGTAAGCTTGTTGTCTGGCATTTCCAGCTGAGGGGTAACGCTCGCCATGACGGTGAATCATAGCGACCTGGTCAACGCGGCAGCCAGCAGGGGCGTCACGGTTGAGGCCCACTCCACGACGTTGAGACCAAGGGCCTTCCCAACCGGTGTGCTTGAGAATGCTGTAGTTATCCTCGAACTCCTGCGAGTAAGGTTTAGCTTTGTTCAAAAAAGGGTCAATGCCCTCGACAAGAGTGATAAGAGCCGCAAGAGTAGAGATTTGCATTGCGATAATATACAGGGAGTGGGGCTCGCAACTTTATAGGATCGCCTGCATATCTGTAGTGCATATGTATCCTGCATTCATCTGCCGATCTGAACGTCAAAAGTAGAAGCGAGGTTATTCTGTTCAGGCCTACGAACAGAGAGCGTATTACATGACGAACAAAGCCTGAGCGTATTAAGTGACAGATAAGAGTACAATTCAAGCCCTCTTGGAGTGTTAAGTTACACTGAAGATTATAAGCCAGCCCCACAAATTTTAGCTCTTGATTGTGATCTTACCTAGTGCCTGAATATGCATGACCCACGTGCAGGCATGTGCGCAATGTCCAAAACGAGGAGCACGTGGATATCACAAGCATAAACTGTGCATACTGTAGCAATTTGAAGAACCGGACCACTTTAAGGTCTTGCTTGATGATTGCTAGCTTGAATTGGACACAAAATTCAGAGATTTCCGCTAAAATGGTGCCTTGCTAGCCATTTCATTTATATGCATGCAGCCTTGCAAGTTGCTCAAATTTTGAAGAGCGTCCTAGTCGTCTTGCTCGGGAGTATTCCCATCGTTTTTACCCATGAGGCGTTTCAATGCTACGAAGGTGGGCCTTGGCGCGATATGAGATGAAGAGGGACCAGTTGATGCTGGCGCAGTTGAATGCATTGCGCTTTATAGTGTTACGGTTGAGCTATCCCTATATCAAGAGTCTAGTAATGTGTGCCATGTGTGCATTGAAGGTTTAAAGATACAAGTAACTTGAAAAGTAGGCTCGCACCACACCGGCCAGTAAATCCAAGTAATCAGGTACCATGCAAGCCAATTACTTCCCGTAATTTTTGTCGATAAAAATTACTAGTTGATACCCTCAAGTGCTTCAAGAATTAGCACTGTTCTATAAATTGCATGAGGATGTACTATTTTAGTGCCAGATTTTCTGAAAACCCCGCGATAAAGCCACTTTGGGATCTCCCTATGATCCAGCTTACAGGCACCTGAGATCACGTGACCGACGCGTACTTGAAGTTATTCATCTCTCTTCAAAGCCACCTCATTCTCACGATGCCTTTCCAAGCTGCTGATCCCACCACCCTTGTTTTGTTTGATGTTGATGGAACCTTGACCCCCGCCCGCCAGGAAGTCACCCCTGAAGTTGTTGAGGCTCTCAAGGAGCTCCGTAAAAAGGTCGTCGTTGGCTTTGTTGGCGGTAGTGATCTCGTCAAGCAGCAAGAGCAGCTTGGCAATAATGTTCTAGAGATGTTTGATTACTGCTTTAGCGAGAATGGTTTGACCGCCTACAAGGAGGGCAAGCAGATTGAGACCGAGAGCTTTATCAGTTGGGTCGGTGAGGCCAAGTACAACCAGTTTGTCAAGTTTGTACTTGGATACTTGAGCAAGATTGACTTGCCTGTTCGCCGCGGCACCTTTGTTGAGTTCCGTAAGGGGTTGGTGAACATTTCTCCTGTTGGTCGTAACGCTGATGTCGCTGAGCGTAATACTTTTGAAAAGTACGATCTCGAGCACAATATTCGCAAAGATATGGTCGCAGCTCTTAGAAAGGAGTTCTCCGACCTGTCACTGACTTATTCCATTGGTGGCCAGATCTCATTTGATGTGTTCCCCACTGGCTGGGATAAGACTTATTGTCTCCGTCACGTTGAACACGAGGGTTTCAAGACCATTCACTTCTTCGGTGACAAGGCATTTGAGGGTGGCAACGACTGGGAGATTTACAATGACTCCCGTGTTGAGGGCCACGCTGTCAAGAGCCCTGCTGATACCCTGAGAATTTTGAAGGAGTTGTTCAACGTTGGTAAATAATGGCGCTAGTGGCGAAGAATGCAAGCCGCTAGATACGTATATCACTGCTATTAAATGCAATCCACCACCACTGCAAATAGACTAATCACTGTTTAGAATAAAACGAACAAAAAAAAAAAGGAAGCGTCAGGCTGGCGAGCTGCAGCCGGGCTCAGGCATTGTAGCTGGGGGTCAAGCTATTGGCCACCGGTTACAATAAAAGAGCTCAAACGCGACAAGCTAGAGAATTAAATAATAACGGTTACAGGGGTATATATTGGCAACGCCATGGTTGATAAGGGGATGGGTCATGAATAGTATGTGGAAGCGTTGGGCTCACTCAGTGGATTCTGCCTAGCCACTCAGCTCAATAACCTAATGTATGCTAGCACCAGCGCAAATGTACCAGTGCATACACCGATAAGCCACTGCACGACCTGAACCTTTGTTCCTTGTATCTGGGTCTTAAAATTGCCAAGCTCCTGGTCAATGCGCGCATTGATATCCTGAATCTTGCGCTCCAAGCCGGCGCTTTCCTCTCTTACTCTGCCCTTTTCGAGGTTAAAGTCAAGCCGCACATTGGCCCGCTCTTTAGCCACGGTCTCACGAAATTGCTGTCTGGATTTCTCCACATCGGTCCATAATCGCTCCTGTTCGTCTGTGATGCGCGTTGATTCTGCTTTACCGAGGTTCGAGAGCTCCGATTTGAGCTTTGTGAAGTCAACTTTCTGCTCGTAGACACGCTGCAGGAACTCATCCTTGGAGACCAAATTAGTGTTGAGATTGGCGCTGCAGTCATTCAAAACACTCGTGAGCGACTTGAGAATCGCATCGGCCTGTGCTGGTGTGAACCCTTCTCGTTCGAGCTGTACTGCAAACTTACGGGTGTCGAGCATGTGAATAGAGCGTATACTGGGTCTTAGAGCGAGCGATGTACTTATTGAGGTTAGAGGGCGCACTTGGTGGGCTAAAAGTGGCCTTGCCTGCTGAAATATAGTAAACATGTGGTCAGAGAGGCTGGAGGGTCTTGGAGGTGTTATTTAACTGAACGTGGGGGATCAGTCTGGAGAATTGAAAAGTAATTGAATTTCAAGCTAATGTCTATGGAATAATTATAAACTGATGGATCCAAAGCCGGACCACTGTCTGAATTTACGATTCAAATCATGTCACAACAAGCTAAAGCCGACAGCCCGAAGCTAGCCTCTAGCAGCACGCCCAACAGTAGAGCCAGCTACAGATGCTACCACCAACAGATGCCAAAGCTAGTCGAATACCGTGGCCAGCATCTAGCCTTCCATTATTCCTCGGTATAACTCTTACTAGCAATACATAAATTAAAGACCACTACGCCAGCCCAATTCAAGGCACATGCCTAAACAAATAACTGACGCTCTCACCATTATGCAAACGACGAATACTCTCGGCCAGTACAGGGCTAATGTCAATCAGCTGCAGCTTAGGGCAGTGCTCCTGCTTCTCGTCCAAGGGAACAGTATTGGTGCAAACTACGTTCGTGAGTTTCGAGTTGTTGATGATATTGATTGCGTTGCCACTGAGAATACCATGGGTGACGATTGCAATCACTGCCTCAGCACCGTTATCCAGCAAAGTCTCTGCGGCTTTGGCCAAAGTTCCACAGGTATCGGCCATATCATCTACCAAAACACACACTTTTTGTTTAACATCGCCCACTAGTACCATTTTCGAGACTTCATTGGCCCGAGCACGCTCCTTGTGAATAAGAGCAAATCCCAAATCAAGTTGATCAGCCAAGGAAGCAGCACGTTTGGCACCACCAGCATCAGGAGAGACAATAATTGCGTTGTTATAGTCAATGTTGGTGGTAATGTAGTGCTTGACACTCGGCTCAGCGTAGAGATTGTCTACAGGCACATCAAAAAAGCCCTGGATCTGCGAAGCGTGTAAGTCCATAGTGATCACATGGTCACATCCGGCTGTTTGTAGCATATTAGCCATGAGTTTAGCAGTAATGGGGGCTCTACTCTTGTCTTTACGGTCCTGACGGGCATAGGGAAAGTTGGGCAACACAGCGGTAATACGGCGAGCAGAGGCGGTTTTGCAAGCATTTATCATAATCAAGAGCTCCATTACTCGATCGTTTACATCTCCACTACCAATCTGGCAAATAATATAGACATCTTCATCACGCACGCTCTCGGCAATGTTGAGGTTAACTTCACGGTTGGACTCACGGAAAATGTGGACCTCTGTGAGGGGCAGATTAAGGTTCTTGGCTACAAGCTCTGCTAATCCGAAATGGATATCACTACTGAGCACTTTGATTGAATTTGTTGCCATTTACGGGGAAACTTTTCTTGTCAAAACGCCACGGTCAAAGGTGGCGATGGGGAGGCCGATGCCCGTGGCCAGTGGCACCCGTTGCAAAGCTAACTTAGAGTATTTATTGGTTATGTGAGTGATGGACTACCTTTTCCTCTGGGTTTTGTCACTGGTACACCAGTGGGCGTCAGTTGTAGAATAACTCATGTCAAGCTTATTAGATCTCAGAGATATGGACTAAACCGTTTTGAGATACATTGCCTGTGCGTGACATGTTTTGGTATAGTCGGTGTTCCCAAGCATACGCAAATATCTAGTCTTCACAGTCAGAGTTAGATTGCATTCTTTAGTATCGTGAGTTGCAAAAGGTTAGTGGTAACGCATCAGGAACATACTGCACTGGGCACTGGCGAGATCAAAAGGCAGAATGCCAAGGAGCTCGAGGGAATACAAGCCTGCTAGAGCTCCTACAGAGAAAGGCATCCAACTCGTAGGTGTACTGGATATTCCATGTTGATCAATCCCGCCCAAGAAACTCAATTGTGGTTTGCAGAGTAAAAAGGCAAAGGGGGCCTTGGGGAGCGTGGGGAATCAACAAGAAGAGCTAGAAAATGGTGCGTCGACTCATCTAAATGGTTGGTGCAGTAGCTTCTCAATATCAACCTGGTTCTTTGCCACCCATGCCTATCATGGCCTTGGGGTATTGCAATTGTTTTCAAATTTCCAGATCGGGTAGTTGTAACTGGAGGAGGATTTCCGTGACAAATCTCGCCTCGGGTTTCGTATTCGATAAGGTATTCACAAAGCAGTAATCTAGGCTTCAAGACCCTCCGTAAAGTTGATTAGTAGGTAATTATGTACACGCGAGAGAAACCAGAGTCTATCACTCTAGAGCGAGGTCAGAATGGCTCGAGAATATGGTTAAACTTCCTGCTCACCTCTTTGGGCACTCAAAAATGCTTACATAAATGGAACTTCCATTTGCCTTAGCAATGCAAAGATAAAACCGCTTACATCATTGGATGCATGGCCCCTTGATTCACAAAGGCCATAGGAAGGTTCACTGCATCAGGAGTGAAGAACATCTTGATGGAATGTTTTGGGTCAAGGTAAAACGTGCACTTCAAACTTGCGATAAGTTCGAATATCTAGAATAGTGGAGGCAAGTCGTTAGCTTCCCTTTTACATACTTCCTCGTCATTAAATATGATGCAGAGACTACAGGAGGTTCTGCAGTTTAATAAAAGGGGCACCAAGGCAACAGGAGGTCATCATGAATTTGATCGGCAAGCTACGCGATGACAAAAAGACACAGTGGCAGTATAACTGTTGCCTAATGATTCCAAGACCTCGTCCCACTTGGAACAGTTGATTGTGGTTTCAGTGAATGTCTCGTCTCCACTCTCAGACACTTATGTCCCTGCATATCTGCATATCCATACCTCGTGTACCTTGCAAACTGGGCAGGGATTATGCAGTCTGAAGATGGTAGCATATCGGCTGAATGAGCTCCAAGTAGGATAATGGTTGCCACTTGATTGCATTCAGCTGAAACCCATGATGTTTTTTAGTGATTGACTAGTTTTATAAAATGATTGCGCACTGTTTTGGTGGATAAATTTCCGAGCCCTACTATGATACGTTTATGAATCGGCCCAGTCTTGAGACAGCATATGCAAGAATGTGCATGCCGTGTTTGGGGAAATCCACTTGCGGCTGTTATATAACAACGTGAACCTCCCTGTGCTCCTCAATAAAAAAAAAATTCCCTACAAACTCACAATCATACCTCACTAATGAATACGTATACACCATCATGTGCAGTCTGTGGATGGGCTGAAGATACTTGCGATGATAATGCCGGAGACTGCTCTGATGTTTGCACATACTTTCAGCATTTTCGCACCGAGTCTCACCTCAGGAACTACGTCTCTTGGTGTATCTATAAGAATGAGCAGGGACTGAGCTGCGATTATATGGATGAGTGGCTCGTACAAAATTCGTTAGTGGATGTACACCACGAGGTACTTTGTGCCGAGATCAGGTGAGGTTTCTGTTCTGGAAGCTCTTGAGCCGCATTATTTTTTATTTACTGGCGTTTGCATTGCCAGCATGTACTGTGCTTTAGACCTAGCTTTGGTCCAATGTCAGCACCTGTACCTATTATTTATTAGAATTAATGTAATTGAAAATTTACTACTTGGCGAATACGTTAAGGTTCGAGTGCCCAGCGACCCTAAGGCAAAGTGCCAATACATTGTCGATCGGTACGCGGAGGGGTGACCCAAAACTGGGTATAATGTGCGGCTCATTGGAGGGACATCAATTCTATTTAGTTGGAAAAAAGTTCAATATTGTGTTTTTTGGGATACTTGCTTGTGCGCAAATGAGCCTTGGTATTGATGTACTCGAGCTAGTCGTGGTCGCGGCTGGTCTCGAGGTTTTCACGGACAGCTCGCTCTAATAAATACTACTAAGCCTAAATAGCAGGTTAAATAATGGTAGGGCAGGCAGGGGACCGATAGGCAGTTGTGCAGATGTGGGTACTGCTCTCGGCCACCAGCCTACTCAAGGATCTAGACGATTAGCCATCAGCCTCAGCTCAACAGGTAGAAATGAATTCAGGTGCTTCTAACCACACACACACACACATCACCCACTTAATCCCCAAGCTCCCCCAGGATATCACTCACATCTACCTCCACATCTTCATCCACTTGATCTTCTAAGATGGTGGAATTGTTGATATCCACGCAAAAACTCAGATCCTCAATCATTTCCCTTTGATGCTCATTCCAGTCGACATCCTCAGCTTCAGTCTTGTTGGGCTGGGGCGGTAAGATCCAATCACGTGGATGGGCTACCTCGTAGGTACTTGATTCGGGGAGCGCAGTGAGGTCATGACCATGGGCGTCCAAGTCGGACGGAGGCTGTGACTTTGATGTACTCAACTGGGCAAGCGGTTGGCGTGCAGGCCCTGGCTTTTCACCTCCAGCACTGTGCCCCTGATTCTCTCCATCCTGAGTCATGAGAAAGTGTTCAATAAAGGTCCCTGCCAGCTCGGCAAATATTGGTCCTGGTTTCGATGTTTTGGGAATCGCCCTTTCGCTTTATTTGACTGTAGATGTCACTATTGATAGCGAGAATGCCAGTGCAGAGCCCCTCAACTGCAAAATCACCTGCAGTGGGTTGGGCCATGAAAAACTGCCGAAAAACCCAGAGGAAAATCTGTTGACTCGGGTTGCTCTTTATGTGTTGCGCTGCCATGGTATTCGCTCTTTCCCTCCCGGTACTCATGTTCACGTTGATAATCAAGTCCCCTTGAGTCGTGGCTTGGGCTCTTCTGGTGCTTGTGTAGTGGCTGGTGTCATGCTCGGCAACGAAGTCGGTCAGTTGGGCCTTTCCAAAGACCGCTTGCTTGATTTCTGCTTGATGATTGAGCGCCACCCCGACAATATTGCCGCAGCCATGTTTGGTGGGTTTGTGGGAAGCTTTTTGCGTGAGTTGAGCGGTACAGAGCTTGAACGCGTCGAGATTCCTCTCGCAGAGGTACTTCCGCAACTCTCTGGAGGTGCCGACACTGGAAAGATTCCCCCTGAGCCTCCAGTGCAGATCGCTCACCACATTCAATACGACTTGGCAAAAGAACTCAAAGCTATTGCCATTATTCCACAGTTTGAGGTATCCACTGCCAAATCGCGTGACGTCTTACCAAGCGCTTATACTCGACAAGACGCAATCTACAACTTACAGCGCGTTGCCGTCTTGATTCCCGCTCTGGGCCGCTCTCCAGTGAATGCTGAGCTTGTTCATTTGGCTATGAAGGACCAGCTACACCAGCGGTATCGTAAAATTCTAGTTCCTGGACTCAATGAGGTTCTTAGCTGTTTCACACCTCGCACTCACAAGGGATACGTAGGGATTTGTTTGAGTGGTGCTGGGCCTACTGTGTTATGCCTTGCTACTGAAAACTTTGAAACCATTGCCAAGGACATCATTGGTGTTTTCAAGACTCAGGGCGTTGAGGCTGACTGGAACTTGCTGGAGCCCAGCGAGGGCGCCAGTGTGTGCCAAAGTTGAAGCTATGGAGAAAAAAAATCAAACTCTCAGCGAGACTGACATATTCGTGAATGTATGAGAAGAAACAAGCTTGCGTAAAGTTGTAGTGGGTGATCTGCCCAACCACCTAATGGCAAAAATCAAATTCACCTAGATCACTGTCTGACCACTATCGTGTACATAAAAAGTAGTACTCAAGTAGGATCCAGGGTCATGCTTCAGTCATAGCTATTTAAGCTCAAACGGTTGCTGAAGTGGGAGAGCGGGAACCTAGACAGGTAACATTCCTCCAAGGTTGCTCTGGCATCCTTTTACAGCCTCCTAAATACTTATTAAACATCTAGGTAGTGGAATTAGCTCGTCTTTGGGCTTCCTAGGAGCTCCTGAAGCACCCAGGGCCTTTGTCATGAACTATATTCGACATTTTTCGGTCTCGCGATCACGAAATGATCTCGCAACAATTATTGAGCCAACAAAAGTCATTTTAGAATCTTTACACCACGCGACAGGCCTCAGCTGGCCTGTTTTAATCCCAATAGGAACAGTACTGCTCAGGCTAGGGCTGACCACACCACTCGCGATCTCCAATCGACTGGTTGCCCGTAAACAAGCATCTGTCCAGCCACTACTTAGTGCAATGGTTCCGGTGTACAAGGCCCAACTTGCTAAAACAACTGTAGATGGCACCTCCAAGCTAAACCCTGAACAAATCACAATATTAGCGGCAAAAGAACGCAGAAAACAGCGAATTTCCCTTTACAAACAATTTAAATGCCAAAACTGGCGTATTCTGCTACTTCCTGCTGTCCAAGTCCCCCTTTTTGTATCAATGTCTTTATGTATTAGGGCGCTGTGTGGGTGGACTGTGATTGAGGGTATTGAAATCCCCCAAGACTTTCATGACCAGCCATTTCTTTGGTGCCACTCACTTGCCACGCCCGATCCTAATGGTGCACTTCCTTTAGCCGTTGGTGCCCTGATGCTGGGCAATGTTGAGCTCCAGGCCTCCCAAATCCCTCCCAAGAAGCGGGGACCCAGTGTCGCAGCTTTCCTCACAAATGCTTCACGGCTCGGTGCAATTATATTCATGGCCATGACTTTCCAGGCCCCTAGTGCTATCGGGTTATACTGGATGACGTCCAATGGGTACTCATTGTTCCAGAATTTGCTGCTGAATAGGTACCTACCAGTTACAAAGCCTTTGGAGTATCCCAACATAAGAGAACCACGAAATTATGAGACAGTTCGCTGATTTTATCGTCCCTTGTCACACGCTTCTAAGACTGGCCTCTGAGGCTATCTCCCTCGCATCCACTCACAGGTCATTTAATTCTCCTGCGGATGCAAAACTGAGCGATCAGGTGCTGCTGTTCTACTCAATCGCGGCCTGCCTGATACTAATTTCTAAGACCTCTTCGCCAGACCTACCCTCTCTAGACTACATTCGACATTCTCCTGAATTGAATGCCTGCTTTCAATCCAACAATAGATATCAAGAACCCTCTGCCAGTTGTATTTTCATCTCTCACCATCACATTGATAGCACTACAAGTACATACCACTACATCAGGCACCATCCGACTTAGCTACCCACAAATGTACCTGCTTTCAATTGTTTACGTCTCCGTTGCATTTGCAATGCCGTTTCTGCACGCCAGCCAGTGGGACCATGTCTCAGACATTGCCAATACCATGTCGGATGTCAATTTAGCTGGTGGCGGGAATGCGACCCAAACAAATGGAAGTTATTGTGGTGAAGATCTAGTACAGTTGAATAAGGTGATTGCGTTGCAACTAAGCACCTCATTAGATCAATTGCAAACCCTACGCCTGGCTTTCAACTCCAGCAACCAGCTTGATGGAGTGATGGCCAACTTGACGGAACTCAACACTATGGTAGTTGCAATGGCGCAGAACCTTGCGTTGATCAACTGGTCGTGTGTTTCAAATGATCTCAGCATTGAATTGGCCACTGTAATGAACAATTCACTGCTCCAGGTCGAATACTTTTTGCTGGCAGTATTGCACCATTTGATGCAAGGAAACAAGCTGGTTTCTGAATGGCCACTAGTACTGGGAATCCCGAGCACCATTACAGAAGCTCTCGAGCAGGTGAGTGGGGCTGTTGTTGTGGTTCGTTTGACAGTATGGCGGGAGGTACTCAATGTGCGCATGCTTATTTCCTTGGTTGCAAAAAGTTGGGTGGATACGAGTGTATAGGGTATGGAACCATGCGAAAACTAGCTACTGAGTGAGCTCGCTATTCAGATCTTTCATTACTTGGATCCACTACCACTTCTTAGCCATCATCCCACCTTCCACCAACCTATCGCGCACACTCAGGAGCTTAAATACAAAAACCACCCCACGCTGCTCCCTTCTATTGCAGTAATTATATAATTTAGCTTTAATCCTGTACAG
The DNA here is from genome assembly GCA_030582055.1 of Wickerhamiella lipophila. Lineage (NCBI taxonomy): Eukaryota > Fungi > Ascomycota > Dipodascomycetes > Dipodascales > Trichomonascaceae > Wickerhamiella > Wickerhamiella lipophila. Next base: position 34,431 of record JAKTWO010000037.1, on the reverse strand, counting down.
AACCGTCCCGCGGCCGGTATGTGACACCTTTATCTGATAGCTCAGCAATTACTTCCTCGGGAAGTTTGCCCGAGACCTTAGCAGCATAAAGCCCAGGGACATATTTATCGACCCGCAACCACCTTGCTACCCAGCTTTCTTTACCATTTGCAACGGAGACGAGTCCTTCGAATGAGGGCGAGGTACAGTCAAGAACGGTGCTGTCGTCACCTCTAAACGCAACAAGTGCCTCGCAGTTGGGGCAACCAGACTGTACAAATAGTCTGAATGGCTGAATGATACTGCAAATCATACAAGCTCGCTCGTTTTTACTGCTCATATGCTTAAAGGAGTGTATCAAAACGCCACACCTCTTGCCACCTGAACACTGCTTGTGGGTGGAGGTGTCTGGAATCTATGCTTGAAATGCAAGGTGAAATAGGAAAAGAAGAAGGTTTAAGAAGGTCTCTATGATTTAGACCTATATAAGCGTAGCTAGTATTTTGCTCTCCTATCATTTGAGTATGTGACACGCATAAGTAATTTCGGAAAATAGCAGCGCAAATTGAAGATCCAAAAAAAAAAAACAGCAGCACCAATAAGTGGACCAATACAATGAGAATGATAAGCATTAGTAGTTAAGGACCATTAAAAGGGAAATAGGCCCATAGAAAACTGTCGGAGATTTGAACTTACCGTCCATAATTGGCTTGATGAGCTGGTACTCCAGGTGAAATACAGAATATACCGCGGATACTTTCCTGCTTGAACATTTGGGACTGCTGTTCAATTCATTCACAGAAGACAAATTTCTGGTTGCAGAAACTCGCGCGAAGCTACCTAGCCTTTCTCACGAGAATGGGCGATTCTGAATCCCATGGTTAGATCCTCAATATTCTTGGAAAGACTCACAATGTACCATTCATATCACGAGAAAGATAAGATTCAGGTAATGATTCCGTTTAGCGGGTCACATGAAAGACAGCACGAATGCTGGCCCAAAAGCGATCGATATACTCTGTTAATATGAAGGTTGCTTGCATAGATGAGATTTCCAAATAGCGGCCAAATACGCTTTATGGTATCAACACCCAGGCCACGATTCCCTGTTCTATAAAAGCAACCCCAAAAAAATACTCAGAACAGCATCGCTAAGCCTGGCCGCTGAGTTTGAGCTTTGTGTGTGAGTCTGGATTAAATATCCTCCTGAATCACTAGTAGATGACGACCTGACTCGTGGGTCTACACTGAACGTCGGGATGGTAAAACTAGAAGTCGAGGAGCTTATGACGGGATTGAGAGAGTCTGCAGTAGTTGTGAAAATCGTGTTATTTTGGGGACTGGCTGAAAAAGCGTACCCAGATCCCAAGTCGTTGGCACTAGGGCTGTCAGTAAGTTTAAGTAAAACCTCAACCGGGTTAACGCAAGTAGTAGGCATCGCTACTCCAGCATATGCAATTCCGTACCAATGCTCGGGACAAATAAGGAATCGGGAATGGCCACAATAGAGGAGGTGGAAACCATCAGTGGACCATTGTCCTAGGAGATCGTGCCAACCAGTGTGGAGAAACAAGCCCTGATCATAGTGAATGAGTTGCCCATTAATCGTGAGGGAGCTATTTGGTAAAATATTGGCATCGAGGATCTCTCCTTGATCGATGGAGATGTTTCCATCGGCCATAACTCTTAGAGGTCTACGTGAATATTCTTGCTCAGAACTCACACTTACGAGTCCAAACGCAGAGACTGCAGCAGGGAACTTCAAAAGCGATGCTAACATAGAAGAAAAGCTATTTTAGGGAATTGGCAATCTGGATATACAATGTCTAGTGGTGGCGACAAAAAAAGTAGGTGGGGGCGAGTGACCAGTCATCGATCAAGAGCTCGCCGTCTAGTTGTCCGTCAATATCTGTAAATGCCTACACTCGAAGAAGAGCGTCAGGCAAATATAGCACGAAATGCGGCTTTGTTGAGAGAATTTGAGCTTCAAAAGCTGGGTAACGAGGCATTTGGTGACATTGAAGCCAAAAAAGCTGCCGACTCAAAACCTCAAAAGAAGCCATCCTCATCGTCTGCACCTCAAAGAAAAGCTAAAAGAGCGAAACCACCAGTGCTTTCACCACAACCGCTTCGTAAATCTCGTCGTTTACAAGGGATCAAGGAGCCCGATGTGGAGCAATTATCGTCTACTACAACCACACCAGAAGTTGCTGCTCCAATTGATGAAAAGACCCGCCTTGATGCTGAGCTTGAGCTTTCCAAATTGGTAAAAAGTGGTGATTGGGAGCAGACGATGGCTATTTTGGACTCTTTCAATGACCAAAAGGTTAACATTTCAGACTTTTATGATACCATTGAGCCCACAGATCAAGCGGTTGTGGATTTGCGTCGCGAATTTGATGCGCTCGAAATGGATAATCGTAGTCCGCCAGCTTTAACAGCAGAGCGTATTTACTCCATCACATGGCATCCATCTAATGCACGGCAGGTGGTAGTGGCAGGTGACAAGACAGGCCAAATAGGGCTTTGGGATCTCGAGAAGCCAGATTATGATGGCCAGATTCAACTTAACACCCATACTGGCTCTATTCCTCGCCTTCAATTCGATGTGGCAAACCCTGAAAGGCTTTATAGCTGCTCCTATGATGGGTCTATGCGGGTCCTGGATTTGACATCCCAGAATTCAACTGAGCTTTTCAGTTTGGGAGAGCCAAGGGACCCTATCGGTGTCAGTGATTTTCACCTGGTAGATGCCTCAAATGTCTATTATACCACGCTCTTGGGTGATTTCGGAATGGTTGATATTCGCGTCAAAGCAAATGAAAAAAATCAAAAGGAATCACCGTTAAGCGAGAAAAAAATTGGTGGGTTCAGTGTGAACCCCAGCAATCATCAACAAATTGCTACAGGGTCATTAGATCGCACAATGAAGGTATGGGATGTACGAAACCTTGGAGACCCACTCGGTGTCTATGACAGCCGTTTGAGTGTAAGCTGTACTTCATGGAATACTGCCAACCAAATTGTATGTAATGGGTATGACAACACCATCAATATCTTCAACGAGGTAGTTGAAGAGATGGAACCTGCTGTGCGCCTTAAACACAATTGTAAGTCAGGTAAATGGGTCTCAATTCTCAAAAGTCATTGGCAGGAAAACCCTCGTGATCAGGTCCAGAAATTTGTGATTGGAAGTATGAACAAGTATGTGGACATTTTTGCCGGTGATGGACAGCAAATAGCTCACTTGGAAGGAGCACGCACTGTTCCAGCAGTAGTTGCTTTGCATAGGGAACAAAATTGGGTTGTTGGAGGCACTGCGAGTGGAATTGTTTTTGTGTGGGGCGATAAAGTCAAGCAGGAAAATGAAGATATCAAACAGGAGGATGACCCCCAAGTCAAAAAAGAGCCTGAAATTAAAGAGGAGCCTGGCTTTAGGCCCCAAAAGAAAAGTTCTAGACGGCGGTGAACATTGCTAGGACCTAGTTTGGGATTTGTTTTTACATTTAGTCGGTATATTTCGACACTTGATCTATTCGTAGTTACTAATTGAGGCTATGTTGTAAATATTTGTTTATTTTGATAATCCAGAAGCTACCAACGCGAGACTAGAGTTTTCGGGTACACCAGATGTGAATCGAATAATTACAGGTTCATGGTGTTGCTCGGCCATCGGCTGGCTCAGATTGAATAGGAAGTGAAGTCTAAGAGGTACAGGTATCATTTGATCATCACAGGTGAGCCTATACAATTATGCTACATTACCTATCAAACTGGGGGCACTAAATCTGACCGTTGATGTACGCTACACTCCATCAGGTCTCCTTGAACTCATAGAAGCCTCCCTTTTCATCTACACCCACATCTATTGTAGCCATAACTTCACCGTCAACCTCCAGTGTACCCTTGAGAATATCTCCAGGCACAATCTCCCCTACACCCTTTGGGGTTCCAGTCAGAACAACATCATCCTCCTCGAGAGTCATGATATTCGAGCAATGGCTAAGAATCTTTGGTACTTTAAAAAGCATCAGCTCAGTAGAGTCTGCTTGGCGCTCTTTGCCGTTTATTTCAAGCCTCAAAAATACATTATCGAAATCGGGAACTTTAGAGCTCTCAACAAGCTCGCTGACCGGCAGAAACGTATCGAATCCCTTGGCAATAGACCAAGGCAATCCCTTATTTTTGGCTTCCTGCTGAACATTCCGAGCAGTCAAGTCAAGGGCCAAACAGTACCCCTTGATGGCCTGCTGAGCTTCTTGTTTGGAAAAATCAGGAGACAAATTACGCAATTGCTTGCCAATAATGACTGCCATTTCCAATTCATAGTGAAGTGAAACTCCTTTGGGGCGGAGAATTGGGCCTTGGCCGGGCAACAGACCAGCTGAGGTGGGTTTCAAGAAAAAGAAAGGTTGAGCAGGCTTGGCATTATTTAGCTCTCTGATATGATCAGCATAGTTACGGCCAATACACAACACTTTTTTAGCTTTATCAAGAAAAGACATTGTAGTGATCTAAGTGATCTAATCAAATTGTGGCGGAGACGAAGGCACTATCGTAGCGGGGTGAGGCTCTGGGTGGTGACGAAGGGGTGTGAAGGGGGGATCTGAGCCAGTCATCTAATGAAGAAATAGTAGACTGAGATAGACTTACCTTGATCTAGAGCATGGTGTACACCTGAAATCAACAATTCAACCCACTGGCCGAAACCTGCCCTCAGACGTTAAAATAAAGTATGTCTGAGCAATGGGCTCAAGACCCAACAGATTGGCAAAATATCCATAAATCACGTTTTTGCGTCCCTATATATACTTCACCAAACTGTTGCCTTATCCTGTATCTTTTTGACTGCATACGTTCCTGCATAGTCCGCGTGCACCAAGTTCAAAGGCTCGAATGTAGTTTCCAACAGTAATATTGAGCAATAAAACGGCGAGCTTGACCAAATATAGTGTGCATTAGTAGTGTGCACTAGCTATGTGGTTCATAAGGCCTTCACTATCATTTGAGGTCATGTATCTCCTTCTTTTGCTACTTAAATCCACTAGGTTCAAGCTTCCAAAGCTCTGCCACTGCCTAATACTAGAGTTAAACCAGTAATAACGTCAAGAAGTTGGGGCACGCATCTACTATTCGCCTGCTTGCATGCTCGTGTGAGGCATCAGTAAGTCAGTGCCTATCTCAGTTGCGCACTCAATGGAAGCGTAGACATAGTAAAGCTCAGATAAGCTACCTTAATACCTTGTAGAGCTAAAGTATGCTACAACTTGTCTTGAATTCTTTCGATCTCAATAATCTACAAAGCGACGTCACATAGGACCTACAGACCTGTATCGCTTGTATCGCTTGCGCGAAATTTCAGGGGCCGTGCCAACACACCACAGACTCAAGCACTGAGGACCCCATCCTCATAGGAACGGACACATATGCTGCAGGTGTTGAAGCCCCTGGACATATCTCGTTGGTATAGCTCTCATTGAGTGGTCGGGACACTGAGCGAATATGCAGTGAACGCAGGACACATGCAGATCTATGCAGGGCCGTGTCTCATCCGAATACAGTAGAAGCGGAGAAATTGCCCCTCAATGCAATTAAATTGGGCCAACACAAACAGATTTTCACCCTCAAGACCCAAATAAATCATTGAACTAGAGTTTATTGCCTTGATCGCTGCTTTTGAGTCCGCCCACCATAATCGTCACCGCATGACACCCTCCTAAGCCCTCACCCCAAACCCACGCGATAAATACTATGACTAATTATTTCCCACCCACTCAAGGACTCTCCTCAAGTACTTTATTGACAACCCCTAATGTTCAGCGAACCTGGCACCACCAGCAATTCGCACGATTTCGTGAATGACTTTGTTGAGTTTCCCCTCCATGGTGAGCCGCTAGACTTTGAGCAGCACCATTTCGAGGAGAATAACCAGCCTGCGCACGAGCAATACCCAGATAAAGACAACGTGAGCCTCCATGAGCTGTTTTATTCGCCAATGCTAACCGCCGCGCCGGGAAGCACCGAACCCACGCCGTTAATGACTCCCAGTGACCAGTCTTTTGCTATGCCGCCCTCATACTTTAGCCCCTCGCTGAGTCCAGGGCTCTCGGGCGGCGCAAAAGGTGAGATGCCGGACTTTGAGCTCCCAAAAAAAGCGGTTGCGACCCCCAATGGCGGTCGAGTCTCCAAACAAAAGTCAGTGCGCCGCAAGTGGGCGGCAACGGGCGCTCCATCCTCAAGCCGCAACAATTCTGTCAGCCAAAGCTCCCGTGGTCGCCACAGCTCTACCACCTCGCCAAGCGACGATAATGAACCAGATACACACAAACCCAGTGATACCAGTATCAGCGGGGGCGCCAATTCGGGAAATGTGGGCAGCTCTACTATCACACCCACAGGCGCAGTTACTCCCCTAAGCCTCATGAATGGGTCCACGATGGCCGCTGATATCCCCCAAAACACTGAAGTCGAGTTTCGGTTGAATGAGGCGCTGCTAGCTACTCAAAGCCAAATGGAAGCGCCGAAGCAGAGGAGATTTTCGGGTAACTCCAACTCCAGCCAATCCCATACACCAGCCATTCGAGCACGTAATCGAGGCATGCAACAGTCCTCCACAAATTCATCTCCAGCCATTGCTCCCTATCTGAGTCCTGCTATTGCCCCCAACGATGTGGATGCATTGCTGGCATCTAAATCGAATTATCAAAACATCATCGATGGAAAGCATCAGCAATTAGGGCTCCAGTACCCAGAAAGATTAGCTGCTGATATTACCTCCAAGAAAGCAAGTCACAAAGTCGCCGAGCAAGAGAGGAGGAACCGAATTAACGTAGCAATCACTGAATTGGGACGTTTGGTGACTCCAGATGCACCAATGACCTCAAAAGCAGCAACGGTGGAGGCGGCTATCGACTATATTCGGGGATTACACGCGGAGATTAATGATCTGAGACAGCGGCTCGATGGCTGAAGGTCCCGAAACCAGCTAAGCGGAGGTCCCCTCCACACTTCTCCCGCCTGGCTCTAATATGCTTTTTCCAAGTAAAATATTTCTATTTATTTATTCAACTAATCTCAAATCTTGCCCTTTGGGCTTACAAAAGCAAGATGTCTCGGGTTTACTCACATTCTCCATATCTGCGGCTGAGCGACAAAACACCCAAAAACTGGTGAGATCTGCCCTCTATAATTACACCCCCTATGCCAAATAAAGACTGAACTCGCAAATACTGGTCACCGTGTAATGGCATTTTTGGGGATAGAACGATAAAACCCCACGGCATCCATATCCCTTTGATTTCAGTGCACCATCCAGGCCTCCAAGTCACTCTTTGAAACAGGACTTTAATAACTTACTATGTACATTAGAACAAAAACTCTATTATTAGGTGTGAGAGATGTGGGAAGGGGCAGTGACTAGTGAAATATTAGGGTGCTGGCACTATTACAACGGTTGCGCTGTTGCCAGGATTGTGAGTGGGTGGGCGTAACTTGTGATTGAGGCCAGTTACTGAACAAGTGGGTATTATGTTTGGACAAAGCCGTGTCTGATTGGCCTGACGTGATTGTCTATATGGCCATATACCCGGTCGCTTGGTCTGTGCTGCTCTTTATGACCGTCCTGCCGTAACTGCCCAGCCGTATACATCCTGCCATCGCAGCGCCACCCATCTACTCGAGATCGATCACCTCATCGGGATCTAAATATTCCACAATCGCCATTGTAAAGGCTGCTGCCGGTATAGATGCGCTGAGTCGCACACCCAACCCACGCGTTAGAGCCGGTAGAACGCCCTTTTCGCGGAACAAATCGCGTGCTATCCTGACAACACCGAGTTTATCATCGGGTCGTAATCCACGCATTTCGGGTGACCACGCAAGCTGCTGGCGGGTTTTTATCACATCCAACACATTTGTAGAGCAGGTAGCGACTGTAGTTCCTGCAGCAGCACTAATAGCGCCGTCCGTCCAGCTTAAAGGGTGGTACTGTGCCAGTCGTCGCTTTACGTTTTCGAAAACAACCCAAAACACCACCGAATGAGGTAGGAAAACCGCAACGCCCATCCAGTACCCGCGCATAAACCCCCTAAACCCTTCTTGTCGTTGAATATCCCTGACGACGGTCCAGGGGTGGCGCTTTGCGGTGGTAGCTACTTGAAGTCGGCCCTTGAGGACCTCCATCGGCGTCCAAATGAATGAAGATGCAATCTCCGCTACACTACCGCTGACCACATAGTTACTAAAGGGGCCAAGGTGGGGTTGCAAGTACTGTTTGGTCTGCCTGTAGGCCACGAGGTAGACTGTGCCTCCCGGTACGCTAAGGGCCATACTTGGCAGTAGACCGTTCCAATACGCCCGTATTGGGACGCCTTTAAGGGGCACGCCCGTTTGTAAAAGTGTACGTGCGGTATCTATTGGATGAAATACAATTTTAGAGAGCGTAGACGCCGCTACGGACGCCCCGATGGTGTCCCAATCCATAGAAGTATGGGTTTGGAGGAAGTGTGGTCTGTCAGCATAATGTGGGACCCTGGGTGAGGTATGGAGCCATGGCTGCGAGCAATTAGAAGCCGGATCGTTGAATGGATTCATTCAGCAATGCCTTTGAGATCTTGTCCAAGAACATACACCAACGTCGGTGCTTGCTAGTCTGGAGTTTATACCCAACATACTTACATACTGGGCTTTGAGATATAGAGCTGTGTCTCATCTCAAGGCTGTTGCTTCAAATAATTAGCTAGGATAACCATATTATGCTGAAAGTGTGGTGGGGCATCATTGATAGCCGGTAAGCCGTATGTGCGTAGTCCTGTGGACTTGACGGCCGCCAGAATTAGACCAGGAAGTTTAAGTGGACGAAGATATAGTGAATAGTCAGTTTTATGGTCAAGGTGTCAAGATATCTAGCGGGTTCCACCGCGCACAAGCTGTGAACAGACCTTCTAGAGTTTTGAATCTGGTGTGTAAAGGAAGATAGCTTCAAGAACATGGGGAGAAATCCTGATCAAATACCTTATCTACGGCTCATAAAACGTCGCAACCAAGGGTCCCATAAAGGGTTCCCATAAAGGGTTCCAGGAGAGCGCCAAAATATCTTAGTCATCTCTCCTTCCAACAGAGCGCGCTCCCACACCAGGTTGCAGCGCCACCTTTGATACCAACAAGCCCCTCCGCCACCTCCCTTGGGTTATCAACTTGACCTCTTTACCATTTTAACCACATCACCCCTAGAACAATGAAGAAGCTTTTCATGAAGAAAGCCCCTAAAGAGGCTTCTGCAGAAGAGAACAAAGAGTATCTTGAAAGTATCGGTGTGAGCACCCAGAAGAGTTCCCGCGAGCGCAAGTTTGGTGGTTTCTCAGAATACGCTCGTGAAGTTGCTGCAAAGGGTAAAAAAGATTACAACTCCCGTGATGTTGCGGCAAATGATGCCTCGAAACTCCAGCACCAGCAAGAAATCCAAACCTATGGCAGCGGAGGTAATCCGTATGCTCGCCAGCGGGAACAGCGCCAGGTCGACCAAGCGATTGCGAGTGGTCAAGCCCCGGCTTCTCACTCTAATGCTTATTTGGAAGGAAGCATGCGTGACTCCGGTACTCGTGAAGGTGACGGCAGCAACCCCTACAGTAATATGGGCAACTCAGGTGGTAACCCGTACGGTAACATGGGTGGCAACAGCTATAACCAGACCTCCAATGCCAACCCATATGGTAACGTGGATTACAGCGCAGGCACCAGTGCTGGTGCAGGTTCTGGCTCTTCCAATTCCTACCAGGCTGCATCTTCTAATCCATATGGTGCTGCCCCCTCCAATCCTCATGGAAGAGCTTCCGCTAGTAGATTCTCTGATACTGCTTCAATTGCGCCATCCACCGCAGCCCCCTCTAATGCTCGTGACCAGCTGTTTGGCAACCGGAACGAGTTTAGGCGTCAGAAAGATTTCGATTTCGGGGCCGAGAATGAACTCGATGAACTGAATGGCCTTCCAGATCAAAGCAGCGAGCTGGATGAGCTCAACGGGTTGCCCGATAAGAATACGTCGCGCACTCAGGGTAGCGGCAACCCCTATGGTGAAACGTACCAGGAAAAGACTCAAGAAGAGCTGGATGATGATGAAGTGGATGACCTGAAGCAACAAATTCGGTCCACCAAGAAAGAATCTCTCTCATCCACTCAAAACACTTTGCGGCTGGCTGCCGAGGCCGAGGCCTCCGGTCGTAACGCGCTGGGTATGCTCGGATCTCAAGGTGAACGCATTGCTAATACAGAACGGAGCCTCGCACTTGCTAAAAACCAGAGCAAGATCGCTACCGAGAAGAGTGCTGAGCTCGCGCGTCTGAACCGCTCCATTTTCGTCCCTAATGTTTCCAACCCTTTCACTTCAAAAAGGAGACTGCAAGAGAAGGAAGGGCGCATCAAGAGCGAGTATTTGCAAGAACAAGTGGCGCGTGAGCACCGTCGTGTGCAGGCATTTGAGAGTGAACGCCGAGTACTTGATGGCTTGAACGCCAATGGTGTTTCCTACTCTGAAACGGCAATGAAGCACCGTAAAGAGCAGATGCGTAATAACGACGGACGCAAAAAGTTTCAATTTGAGGCCGATAGTGAAGACGATGAGCTTGAAGATGAGTTGGAGCTCAACCTCGAAGGAATCTCCAACGCGGCTGGGCGCATGAAGAACCTGGCTATTGGCATGGGCGAAGAAGTTGAGAGCCAAAACAAGCGTCTCGAACGTGTCACCAGGCAAACTGACGAGCTTGATATTGATGTGCACTTGAATGCTGCTCGACTAGCAGCTATCAAGTAGTTCGGTGCATGTCCAATACAAAGCACGCGTTTTACACTTATAAGCATAATTACATTCATATTCCAGTAACCCTTATATATTAGCATTTCATTAATTGTGGAGATCAGTACCATCAAAGATCATGACGAGCAGTGCTCTCAACTAGATTCAATTTAGTGATCAGTTAGGTGAGTTAAGCTACGTACATTATATATCTTTACACCCTTGTAGCATATGGGGCAATTTTTATTGACCAAATATCTACCAATTGACTCTTGACACCTCATTTGAAGCCCCATGGTTTCACCTCTGTCCCTGATTCCATTTAACAGCGTCCTCAAACTTAAGGCCTGAGCCTCCAAAGATATCAAGCGCAGAGCCAAAGGTTAGGTCCACTTTCCCTTTACTGAGTTTATTCACGAGTTGAAGATCGTCAAGGTTACGACCTCCACCAGCATACACAACCCTAATGGGCGACCACTCGCCTAGTTTGGTTACAAGCTTCTCATCGATACCACGACACAGCCCTTCAACATCAGCCGCGTGCACTAAAAATTCACTGCAATACCCAGAAAGCATCTCAAGGTTGGTGCGGGTTAGTTCAAATTGTGTGATCCGCTGCCAACGGTCCATGGCCACAAACCATGAGTCTTCAACAGTGCGGCAGCTCAAATCAATCACTAGTTTATCTTTTCCCACCAGCTTTACCAATTCCTCTAGTCTAGCCATGTCCAGGTCGCCTCCGGGGAACAAAAAAGATGTGACAATAACTTTGGAGGCACCCGCATCAATCCACTCGCGAGCATTCGATGAATTGATTCCGCCTCCCACTTGCAAATTATGGGGCCAGGCAGCCAAAGCCTCCCGAGCAGCCTCGTCGCACCCGAGACCCAGTTTGATCACGTGCGAGTTTAGCACTTGATTGTCTTGATAGAGTTGAGCATAGTACTTGGAGCTGTAGTTGGAAACAAAGTTTGTTTCAAGGGCCCCTGAATCAAGAGACCCACCCACAATCTGTTTTACTTGTCCGTTATGAATATCGATGCACCCAGTGAACAAAGTCATGACTAACAAAAAATCAAGTGGCTCTCTGAAAACTCACCAAAAGAACCAAAGCGAAATACCAGTTGCAAAAGTCTAACCTACAAGCCCATTCTACAGTAACTGAGAGATATCGAACTAATCATAGAGTCGAAGAATGGAAGAGTTACTGAGAAAACAATTCGAAGCACAATTTGGTGATGAATGGAGCCAACCAGTGGTCAAGCCTAAAGACGGCGATACTAGCAAAGGGCCAGAGTCTGGTGAAGAGTCTGACGCTAGCTCCGGCAATGGTTCTGGTTCTTTGTCTGAATTCGAATCCGAATCTGAATTATCGACCAGCGATGTAGGCCCCAAAGTTGTAAAACATCAAGAAACATCGACAAATATATCACAGACCAGGCACCGTCGACAGTTCATGAGTAGCACTGCCCCGCGCGAGCCTGTTGCTCAACCCGTCAAAAAAACCAAAGAGGATGAGGAAAACCTCGAAGATGATTTGGCTCTCCAGCGACTTATTGAGGAGTCTCATATTCTAGATACACAGCGGCAATTTTCTGGTGCGGATATTTCGTTTGGAGACCCTATGGAACAAGTAGGCAAGACAAGACTTGCAATCATGCAAGCGCGTCTCGAAAAAGCAGGTGCAAAGCGAAAGCAAGACAACATACCAATGCATATTGCCAAAGGTATGAACGCCAAGCAACAGGACAGAAACCTCAAGCGCAAAGAGTACGCTAAAGATGCCGGGATCGTGTTGGCTAAGGAGAAAAAAGTTCGCAAGCAGCGTGTTCATGATAAAGGCCTCAAGATTAACAGTGTGGGTAAAGAAACAGCACATGGAATTGTTTTGAGCGAGCGCGAGATTGCTAGGGGCACGAGTAAAAGAGGAGGAAGAGGAGGCAAAAGAGGAGGTAGGCGGTAAACGACGTGCGTGTGGCAGTGGACTTTGTCTGCTCCTCTATTGTATCAATAATCTTCTACTTTGCTGTATTTTAATATGCCGACTCGTGTGTGGCAGGAGCCATGTCTTGTCGCCTACCTTCAGAGTCAAGGGCGCTTATCTCGTTGAATACATCAACTAATTCTATTCATCTGTACTCATATAAATTCTCCTCTGTAGTAAACATGTACACTAGACATGGGTATGATGAGCTAGTGAAAAACAGTTCCAAGTTTTAGCGCCTCTAGCAGGTTGACGAGTTTCGTTGGACCACTATAGATTCCAAAAGTTTTTTACAGCGTGAGCATCAGTCTCTGAGCGATATATGCGGCCAATTATGAAGAGCCCTTATCGGTTGGCCTCAAAAGCAGGGCATAAGGTGTGCACATTGGAAGCGGCCGTGTATGCGAGCCTGTTATTTTTGTCTTTCAATCCCAATGTGCGTGGGTTCTCATCTTGTTGCCCAGATGATACCTAGATACCCACTGAACCCCGCAAGGCTGTCCACCCGTCGCAGGCTCTCACTAACTATGAACCCCGCTCGGACCTTTGCTTATCATACAAGAAGCACGTCAATCGTTCCAATGCCTCCACTCTTGCCGCGAGATCTTCACCATCAGGTCGATCTAGTTGATACACCAGTACATTGTCTCGAGCGATTAAAAACTTTTTTATCACCGCCAGCTTTTCACTTTTGATATAAAATCGACCCAATTCGTATTTACATTGAGTGCAGCATAGCGCATGGTAGGTACCTAAAGCATCGCTTTGAGCCGGGTTCCTTTTGGAAACCCCAGGGCAGCTTTCAACAACAGTGCTACTTGAATCATCTATTTGTTGTTGACCTTGCCCTGAATCAGCAATTATAGCCTTACATCCACCGCACTGGTACAAATCCAGTTTTGGCATAAGGCTAAGGAAGGTGGGAGGTGGGACGGTGGTGAGTAATTCGGTGGGAAACGCTACTGGACTTTGATGGTCAGTGTTAGAGGGTAGGGCGCACGACCTGCAGGCCATCACTCACCAACTCGGTAGGATACCCAACCCTCCATAAACCACCCCACGATAATTCCACCGGGCTACATTCCTCTCTGAATGAGTATCAACGCAGCCTTTGTAAAGGCAATAACGACAATTAAAACACTTACTAAAAGCCCCAATGCTCTGGGTAAACCTCCTGTCGAGAACAAGACTGTGCTGTATGGGCTTTACAAGCAAGCGACTGAAGGGGACGTTGAAGGAATTATGGGTCGTCCCCAAGGCCAGAGCCCTCATCAAAAAGCAAATCAGCGTAAATGGGACGCGTGGAAAGCACAGCAAGGCTTAACTAAAGATGAAGCCAAGCTCAAGTATATCGAGTACCTGTTAGAGACGATGCGACAAGTGAGTCCAGATAATCCTCAAAGTAGGGCCCTTCTCAATGAGTTGATGAGTATTTATTTGGCTGCAAAGGGCCCCCTGGGAGACGCCTCCGGGGTCAGTGTTGAAGTAGCCGGGTTAACAGGTGGTCCAGTAGCACCAGGTACTGCACCTAGCGCAAATCCTATCCTCGCTCAATCCTCCACCCCCAGCCATAACCGAACTCTGTCTAATACCTCCTCCGCATATGGACAATTTTTGCGTCGTCCCACATACTCTGAATTCGGTCTGAGTGTTGGAGACCGCACTGAGCGCATGTCTGAAGCGAGTGATTTGCCCAACGATCCCGGAATTCATGGGCCTGAGCCTGATACACCTGGTAGTATCGCTTATGCCGACCCTGGTTGGCAAAGCAATGTCTCCTGGCAGTTGGAGACGATAAGTGAAGAAATTAATAGTATCAGGCGCCGCTATGAGCCCGCGTTACCGATATCCACACCTACAGCACCACAGACTCCCAGCTCTTCGCTGCATCGCCCACTTCATGGTGATGAGCCATCTAAACCCCCAAACCCAGACACTTACCTTAAGCGACTTGCTATTTGGCTCATGATGCACTCGAAACGCGTCTTTAAACGTATGGCTATCGATACTGCCATTATTACACTGTTTTTGATAATAATACGCGTGGTGCAGGGCTCCCCTACAATCATGAATCATATTCCCTTGACTCGAAAACTGTTTGGTGTGACTGGCAATGTTATTGCTGTCATTTTACGCGAAGTAGGATTCGAAATCAAGCCAAGAGAGAGCAAGAGTATAGTAACCAAGTAGGTGAGGTATTAGGCGAGGCGCGTGTTCATTGACGGTGTAGAATTTGTAGTAGAGTATGCTGCGCCAATACATCATATATATTCTAAGGTATTTCTAGCGATGCCTAATCTTATATAGTGGCAGCTCACCAGACCAGTGGCCTATCTTCGGTTGTTGCCGTAGGTCTATCAGCGATCTCACCTATTTGGACCCAAAGATGCTTCTGAGACATTATTAAATATTGATGTATAAAATTAAACAGGGTACTTTGAACTTACTCGCCCACTCAGACTATTGAGTCGTTAGGTTTCTCTGATTGCGGGTGTGTTTTAGCAGTCTGTGTCTGTGTCTGTGGTGGTTCGTGGGAGGGTTCATTACTCACCTCTTTATCAAGTGATAGAGCATCTTTCTCGTTAAGATGCTTCTTGGTGTGACTAGCTTCTGCACTAGGCTTCACATCATCCGAATTAGCACCAGCAGTTGAAGAGGGCGCATCATGCCATTGTGGTGGTTCGTGGGAGGGTTCATTACTCACCTCTTTATCAAGTGTTAGAGCATCTTTCTCGTTAAGATGCTTCTTGGTGTGACTAGCTTCTGCACTAGGCTTCACATCATCCGAATTAGCACCAGCAGTTGAAGAGGGCGCATCATGCCATTGTGGTGGTTCGTGGGAGGGTTCATTACTCACCTCTTTATCAAGTGTTAGAGCATCTTTCTCGTTAAGATGCTTCTTGGTGTGACTAGCTTCTGCACTAGGCTTCACATCATCCGAATTAGCACCAGCAGTTGAAGAGGGCGCATCATGCCATTGTGGTGGTTCGTGGGAGGGTTCATTACTCACCTCTTTATCAAGTGTTAGAGCATCTTTCTCGTTAAGATGCTTCTTGGTGTGACTAGCTTCTGCACTAGGCTCCACATCATCCGAATTAGCACCAGCAGTTGAAGAGGGCGCATCACTTTGCCATTGCTGTTTGTTTCCACGTTTCTTGGCCCACCAAGCAGAAATCTTCTTTTTCTTGAAGAATAAGACCAACAGCAAAATTACGAGTGCTAAACCACAAATGAGACCACAAAACACCCATCGACCCCACCTAGCCCAGTTCATTGCACTTCTTGATGCATAGTATGTACCACCCGCAGAATAAGGGTAATAAACACCGCCAACATAACCAGGACCACCATATCCTGGCACACCACTTCCTGTCGAGCCGGAGCTGGAGCTGGAGCTGGAGCCTGATCCCTGAGATCCAGAGCCGGAGCTGGAGCTGGAGCCTGATCCCTGAGATCCAGAGTTGGAGCTGGAGCTGGAGCCTGATCCGCGAGATCCAGAGCTGGAGCTGGAGCTGGAGCCTGATCCGCGACTACTCCCCCCACGTAACCGTCTCTTATAGACAGGAAAGTCTGGTGTCGCGTACGATAACGATATAGGTGGCATCAAGAATTAGATGCATATCATGCAAAATCAAGTGTATATATAATATAAACCGGTGGCAAGATATGCTATGACGTCATGCCTCGCTGACGTAGCCCAAAGGTGGTGCATGCACCATTAATATGGGCAGAAATTTCTGCCCGTACCCTCATACTTCGATACTGCGCCCCACGATGCGGACACAGCTTACCGCATATGATACAGAATTCCCAACCTCAATTACAGCATCACCCTCAAGTTTGCAAGCATATTGGGCATAGTTTGAAGAGGAATTCAGTGTACAGGCAATGAGGCTATCTTTGGGACTTTCGACACAAATCTGACAGCCTCATGTCTCGCGGAACTCATCACGGTATCCGCAGGGAGTCTATACCAAGCAGCCAAGTATTAGATAACCAAACCTCAACTGCGGTATCGGTTGGTGTTCCGAGAGCTTTAGCGAGAGCCTGCTACCCATAAGCTAGATAATGTGATGTATGCTATGAACATTAGTATTGTACTTGGACCCGAGGTTCCCAAGTCACAGTTGAGCGATACCACTGTTCCCGATGTGCTACCCGCCTATATGAGGAGACTACCAAATTATGAGCCGAGAATTTAAAAGCACGGATGTTACATCAGAGCCGGTGTGTACCCACTATCATCATCTGGCCTTGCAAGGACATCGTTGTGTATGATGTACTAATTGGTATGCTTAGCTCCCAGACTGAATATGACCTTTAACTAGTTATTTAGCTGATTGCCATGCCCACTAAATCCTAATGAGAGTTCATATCATAGGTACCTAGACAAAGATCCCAAAGTGCCAATTGACGAACTCCCCGAGTGCTGGTTCCCAGACATATCTGGGCTACTCTGGTAAACCTACTGTAGTATCTAGTAGTTGCCTGAACCGTTTTAGCTTTATCGAAGCTACATTGAGATAAAAAAAGCTCAACTGCCAGAGAAACACTATGGGTCCCCCCCAAAAGTTAGCAAATGCCTGAGGCTTGATCAAATTCAAACACACGGTGCTTTACTGACGCCATAAATAAGCCAAGGTACTCTCTGGTCAGTAGCCACCCACCCGCTCGGGTGTCCGACCGGTTTTCTATTCGTCCCATCTGTCCTCCCCAACCCCCTATCTCGCCCCTGGGACAAAGGGTTATTAGTCGCTATTGAATTACCCCTTTAATCATCGAAAGCTATATGGGGTTCGAGGTTCAACCACAGGCCAGCGCAGCTAAAAGCGAGCAATTAGGCATAAATCTTCTCACAATCAATGAGCCTACAGAGCATGATACCGGGTCGCAGAGCCCTCCCAACTCCTCCACGACAACGCGTGACCTTCGGAGCTCTAGTGTTTCCTCCAATGCCAGCTCAAATGGGACGCCTCGTCGACGCACTTACCATATTGCTCCTGTATCGCTCGGTAGTTCAGGCCCTAAACGTAGCCCTCGACCCAGTATCAGCGAGAGTTCGCCAGTACGTGACCCCCAGGCCCAAGAAGACGAGGTTGCGCTGTACATGAGCCGGCTGGCGACCAAGGAGGCGCGCGTGAACGAATTGCGGGAGCAAATGAAAGGGTTACAGCTCGAGCTGCAGGCGGCCGAATTTGATTTACAGACTTTCAAGAAATCCGGCGATAAACTCGCCCAGCATTTGCGAAACCCGCGCCGGTCTCTGGCTCGTGCTTCGACTGCTGATTTGCAAAAGAACATTCGCGTGAATATCAGCCGTAGCCCCTCTCCCAAGCGTGAGATCAGGTCTCCACAGCAGCAGTCACAGGTAAAACGGGTGGTGGGCGAAATTGGTACACAGTTTTGGAGTTTTGTCGAGGATGTGAGAACTGCGGCCCTGGGAGAAGAAGATGAATGGGAGAAAAGCACCAAAATGAAGGGCAAGAGGGGTGATAGGGAGGACAAGCATAGTGAAACGGCGCCAAAGAGTCCACAGCGGCACCGCGATCCTGATCCTAATCAGTATTTGTAGGGGTTGAGGTGTCAAGGATCTGGTACAGTAGGACCTGTTGCGCAGGAATCCCACGGCCCTCACTCTCATCTGGGCTATTTAATGCATAAAATTTAGATAATTTAATTTAACACCACAGCGGATAGACGTCCAGCTAGTTGTCGACTAATTTTCACGATGAGCGCAAGCTGAGCATGATTTGAGGTACACTTGAACCACATATTCAAACTCATCAGTCGAGTAACATGAAATGAAATAGATATGCACAGGTGGTTGGTCGTGATTGATGCACGGACCGGGCCACATCGAGTGGCCCAAACTTTCCCACCTCAGATCTTATCAGACTTAACCCTCCAACAACTCCCTCAACAAAACCTCCTTTTCTCCGGATGGCAAACTCTCTACCAACCGTTTCAAATACTGTGTACTGACTCCTGTTGGTGTGGCGACGAACGCAGTGTAATACAAGTATGCAAAGAATCCCATCAAAAATTGGCAATCGAACCGATCGATTACACCGCCATGACCAGGGATAGTATCGCCAAAATCCTTGATTTTGAACGCGCGTTTGAGGCCGCTGGCAAAGAATCCACCAAAGGGAGCAACCAACGAAGCATAAGTGGCCAACACCAGCGAGTGCAGGTAAATTGAAGGGAAAACCCATACATCTTTCAGGGTTATTGTGGGGGCAAACTGATGGATATACTTGTTTAGCAATCCCACATAAGGAATGTGCCAATCACGGGGCACAAATACAGAATTGGGGGTACAGGTGTAGTCGCTGAAAGCAGTGACATCGATCCGTTCCATGGGGCAGATCATATAGCTAGAGGATGCAGAGAAGTGCGTCACCAAAACACTGAAAATCATAGTGCATATCCACGCGCCAATAAACCCTTCAACGGTTTTCTTGGGGCTGATGGCGATAAGGGGGGTACGACCCATGGTGATGCCACACAAATAAGCACAAATATCATTTATAATCACAAGTGACGCGGGGATCAAGAACCAGAAGAGACCGTGCAGCACATTCTCACCAACGAAATGGCCTTGAACGACAATTAACAAGAGCGCCATGAAAGTGACGCAAAGCTGCGCGTATTGCTGCTTCAAGTACCCAGGCTTGAGCGTAATCACAAAAAACATGAAGCCCATGGCGAACAAGATATACGAGAGAATAGCGTGGTACGAAGCGGTGCGCTCGAGGACCCAGAAAGGGATACCCACGTTCTTGAAAAATTTGAGCAGCGCGTCACCCTCCAAGTAAAACATTGTACTAATAAGGAAATACCAAGAGATGTTACGGGTCCAAAGACCGGGAATGCCGTCATTGTCGTCGCGGGTGACACTAATGATCTCTCTAAACGCCAAGACCTCGAGAAAGGCTACAAGTGCCACGCTCCAGAGGTGACCGCTAAGAATGATCAAAACAAAGCCTCCAATCATGGCAAACGTCCATGTTGCGCGCACAAGAAACGTGCTCAATAGGCTCTTATCCACCATGTTACTAAGGAGCAAAGGGTGCCGGGTTCGAGAGGATGAAGTACACGACATAGTAATAGCTGCGATTTGATTTAAGTTGATTATTAGGTAGTTGGATGCGTTTTAATGTGGTTGGTGTAGCTGTTATTCGCGGTGTGTCCAATCAGGTTTGTAGCATCCAGTTTAGTCTCGATATTTCGCTAGGTCTACACACAAGCGCATTGACTATATATAAATGTCTCGGTCTTTAATCGCCCGCCTTGGCTGCACTACATGAACTTAGCTTTCACTCTGTGAGTTGCATTAGCCCAGTGGCTCCTTTAGCTCGAGTATCCCAAACGTGTTCTAACAATGTTGACGCCACTAGTCTCTCCTAAAGTATTGCCTGGGTCATTTCCTGGCAAATCTCAGCTGGCAGCAACTTTTTTCGGCTCTTTGATGAGTCCACTCAAGATGTTCACTTATAGTTGGTACTTACTGATCACACCTGCCGGTGCCGCTGGTGAGAAATTCTTAATAACCCTTCCGGCAACGTCTTCTGGGTACTGAAGATAACAAATGAGAGTCAATTGAACCACGCTTGGTGTACACCCGACCCCCAGATCTCCACCCATCAAGTACTTTGCAAACACCTGCAACTAGTCGGTCTACAACAGATCCTAGAGCCCCAATTATAATGGCAATGCAAATTTGAAGCCTCCATTTCTCTCGTACAGCTCATAAATCTGCGCCAACGAAATTTCGTAAATTTCACAGCGGCACCACGTGGGTACGGGTTTGGAAAATTCAGATCAATCAATGGCCGAATTGTAATTGGTAATTGGAGTTTGGTGTGGCTGGAGGTAAGATGGCTGGCAGTGCTATAATTTGACTTTAGTTGTACGATATCTATCTGGCTTGAGACCACTTGAATTTTCCTTTAATCAAATGAAATATACTACCTTGGGTACTACAACCCCTTCATAACCCTAGCCCTGAAAATTTTCATTATATATTCCTGACCCTACAGTTGTCAAACTTTTTCACCAACATGTCGAGTGAGAAATCCAACTCCATCAAAGTTCTAGGGGAGTTGTTTGACAAGCTTGTGGTCTCTACTGCGGATAACCGTAATGAGAACGTCACATCTGTCTCATCCTTTGTTAACGGCCCCATCGAGGAGCACGATCTTCCCGAGAAGTTTTTCGCTGACCTCAAGTCCGCTCTTAACGAGAAGAAGGACGAGAACAAGCGCCTCAATGCTGTCGCTGGTTTCGCCGGTATTGCCAGCTCCAAAGAGATGAGCCCCTCTGTTGAGCCTTTGGTTGTCGGCCTTACTTCTGATGTTTTGGCCCTCACTGCTGATAAGAACAAGGAGATCCAGGAGACTGCTGCCGCTGGTGTCAAAGCTCTTGCTTCCAATATCACTCCTCGTGCTGTCAAGGCCTTCATCCCCCACTTGACTGATCGTATTCAAAACACCAACAAGTGGACCGAGAAGATCGCCTCTCTCGAGGCTGTTTCTGCCCTCGTTGACACTGCTCGTGACCAGGTCGCTTTGCGCATGACTGAGCTTATCCCCGTCTTGTCTGAGGCTATGTGGGACACCAAAAAGGAGGTCAAGTCCCAGGCCACCAAGACCGCCGAGAAGGCTACCGAGACTGTCGACAACAAGGATATTGAGAAGTTTATTCCTGCTCTTATCTCTTGTATTGCCAACCCCAAGGAGGTCCCCGAGACTGTCCATTTGCTCGGTGCTACCACCTTTGTTTCCGAGGTCACCACCGCTACCCTTTCCATTATGGTTCCTTTGCTTTCTCGTGGTTTAGCTGAGCGTGAGACCGGTATCAAGCGTAAGGCTGCCGTCATCATCGATAACATGTGCAAACTTGTCGATGATCCCCAGGTTGTTGCCCCCTTCTTGCCCAAGCTTTACCCTGCCTTGAAGACCAACTACGTCAACATCGCCGACCCTGAGGCCCGCAGTGTTACCGAGCGTGCTATCAAGACCCTTAAGCGTGTCGGTGAGATCGGTGAGGATGACAAGATCCCCGAGGTCTCCACTGCTGGTGACCCCACTGTCAACTTGGCCATCCTTAATGAGCTTCTTAAGGACAAGAAGGTCAACGACCGCTTCACCCCCATCAAGGAGTACGCCGCTGCTATTGCTGGTGACCTCATTGACGAGCGCAAGCAGGACGAGGTTGAATGGGTTGAGTCTGTTCGCCCGTTCTTGTTGGTCTTCCTTCACAATGATGATGCTTCTGTCGTTCTCAATGACTTGCGTGCCAAGGCTATCGCCAACATTCCTCAAAGCACCTCTTTCGATGAGGAGGACGACGAGGGTGAGGACCTCTGTAACTGCGAGTTCTCCCTTGCTTATGGTGCCAAGATCTTGCTTAATCGTACCCAGCTCCGCCTCAAGCGTAACCGTCGTTACGGTCTCGTTGGTCCTAACGGTGCTGGTAAGTCCACTCTTATGCGTGCCATTGCCAACGGCCAGGTCGAGGGTTTCCCCACCCAGGAGGAGTGTAAGACTGTCTACGTCGAGCACGACATTGATGGTGAGCACAGTGATACCAACGTTATTGAGTACGTTTTGGCTACTGAGCCCTCTCTTACTGATGCGGAGGATGTCCGTGCCCAGCTGATCTCTTTCGCCTTTACTGATGAGATGACTCGCGGGCCCATCACCTCCCTCTCTGGTGGTTGGAAGATGAAGCTCGCTTTGGCTACCGCTGTCTTGCGTAAGGCTGATATTTTGTTGCTCGATGAGCCTACTAATCACTTGGACGTCGTTAACGTCCAATGGCTTGTTGACTACTTGACTACCTGCGGTATTACTTCTATCATCGTCTCTCACGATACCGGTTTCCTTGACAGAGTCTGCCAGTACATTATCAACTACGAGCGTTTCAAGCTTCGTAAGTACAAGGGTAACTTGAGTGTCTTCGTTGAGAAGTACCCCCCTGGTAAGTCTTACTACGAGCTCGGTGCCTCTGAGGTTGAGTTCCAGTTCCCTGAGCCTGGTTTCCTCGAGGGTGTCAAGACCAAACAAAAGGCTATCGTCAAGGTCAGCGACATGACCTTCCAGTACCCTGGTACCTCCAAGCCCCAGATTAGGGATATCACTTTCCAGTGCTCTTTGAGCTCCCGTATTGCCGTTATTGGTCCTAATGGTGCCGGTAAGTCCACCCTTATCAACGTTTTGACTGGTGAGTTGCTACCTACTTCTGGTGAAGTTTACGTCCACGAAAATTGCCGTATCGCCTACATCAAGCAGCACGCTTTCGCCCACATTGATAACCATCTGGACAAGACTCCTAGCGAGTACATTCAGTGGCGTTTCCAGACTGGTGAGGACCGTGAGACTATGGACCGTGCCAACCGTCAGATCGATGAGAACGATGAGGCTGCTATGAACAAAATATACAAGATCGAGGGAACCCCCCGTCGTGTCTCTGGTGTTCACGCTCGTCGTAAGTTCAAGAACTCTTATGAGTACGAGTGTTCGTTCTTGCTTGGTGACAACATTGGTCTCAAGTCTGAGCGTTGGGTCCAGATGGGCTCTGTCGACAATGCCTGGATTCCCCGTTCCGAGCTTGTTGAGTCTCACGCCAAGCTTGTTGCCGAGGTTGATATGAAGGAGGCTCTTGCTTCTGGTCAGTTCCGCCCCCTCACCCGTAAGGAGATCGAGGAGCACTGTGCCATGTTGGGTCTTGATGCTGAGCTCGTTTCTCACTCCCGTATCCGTGGTTTGTCCGGCGGTCAGAAAGTCAAGTTGGTGCTTGCCGCCTGTACCTGGCAACGCCCTCACTTGATTGTCCTTGATGAGCCTACCAATTACTTGGACCGTGACTCTCTTGGCGCTTTGTCCAAGGCTATCAAGCTTTTCGAAGGTGGTGTCGTTATTATTACCCACTCTGCCGAGTTCACCAAGGATTTGACTGAAGAGGTCTGGTCTGTTGTTGACGGTAAAATGGTTCCTTCTGGTCACAACTGGGTCACCGGTCAGGGTTCTGGTCCTCGTCTCGAGGCCAAGGGCGAAGAAGAGGATAAATTCGACGCTCTCGGAAACAAGATCGAGGTCAAGACCAAGAAGAAGAAGCTTTCCGCAGCTGAGATGCGCAAGAAGAAGAAGGAGCGCATGAAGAAGAAGAAGGAGCTTGGTGACGACTACGTCTCTTCTGACGACGATTTCTAAAGAGTTCGTCCTTTGATTCTATATAGCTTTTTCATAATACAGAGATTGTTTACACCTGAGTGTGAGGTTGAGGTATGACTTAGCTCAGTCTAGTTGGATCTTTTCAGGAAAAGATGAATGCTCACGGATCTCTTCCTAACATCCAAGGTCAGAGTGAGGTGCTAACCCACGAACTTCATCCACCAGTGTGTACCCTCCTTGGAATTGATGTTTGCTCTACTTGGCAGCTATTGTTGAGCCTGTGGGGTAGGCTTGTAAATGAGTCTGAAGGTGCTTTTGAATTATAGCTAGCTGGCTGGCTGGCTCAGTGACAAGCGTTGGACAGATCCGCCATGCCCTTGACTCGCCTGACTACATACAGTCCTCAAGAGTCCAATATACACCCTACATACAGCTAAGCGTCTAATTTTTAATATACTTGTGGTTGTTGGCGAGTTTCTGGATTATGTATCATTTTTGCTTAGCTCTGCTCACACGCCCATATAGACCCTTTACACCCGCGCTTACATACCCTCATGGCATACCAGCAGCAGTACCAGTACCCAGCATATAACCAACCATACCCCGCATACCAGTACTCTGAGCCTCAGGTATCTGGTCAAATGGCCGGTATGAGCTCTCAGGGTACCTACACGGATACTGATTATTCTCAGCCGCTGTCAAAGGGCATTTTTGCTGCTTTCAGCACCTCAGGGTACCCCGGCGAGCCATCGCTGCTCGAGGAATTGGGCATCAATTTCGGTCATATTGCGCAAAAAACCCGGGCCGTTTTGCACCCGTTTGGCACAATTGACTCCAACATTATGGACGATGCCGACCTTGCTGGCCCCATTATCTTCTTTTTATTATTTGGTGTTTTCCTTTTGCTTACTGGTAAACCGCACTTCGGTTACATATACGGAATCGGGCTCCTGGGGACCGTGTGGCAGTACATCTTGCTCAACCTTATGGCGGTCAAGAAAATCGCTTTTTTGAGTACAATGAGTGTCTTGGGATATTGCATGCTTCCTCTTGTTGCTACGTCAGCGTTGGGCATGTTTTTGAGCCTCGATAACGCTTTGGGGTACATCCTGGGTTCGTTGGCGATTGCTTGGTGTACTTGGAGTTCGAGTGGTATCTTTGTAACCTACTTGCAGCTGAATCAAATGCGTGCATTAGTGGCGTACCCTATTGCTTTATTTTATTCGATTTTCAGTTTGATGTCGTTGTTCGCTTAAGCTTCGTGGGGTAGTCCTGTTTGTCCAGTCCGCATCAGCCTTGGATTACCGCTGATCAAAATGCGAAATCATTACGATGGACTGACATGTTCTTTTCAACAACTTAAAGGCGACAAAAGTATGCCGTTGGTGGGGTGAGAATAATTGCATCTTTCAAGCCAATGGTACGAACATCGCTGTAAAAGGAAGACCAGAAATAGCCACCAGCCGGCCCCTAAACATATCATGTGCTTGAATAGGCGTCTGTATTCTCACTTGAACAGCAATTTAAATGATATTTTGATAGAAATATTAAGTCCGCATGGAATACTAGTCTTGTCAAGGTTCGCGTTAGCTGCCGTTACTACTGTATCGGATACCACGAACAACCCGCCAACTCTAGCTTACCCCGCATGTACAGATATAGAAGCAGATTGGATTCGTGAGGCGGATACGATTGTATTATTGCTAAATATGTAGTGGGTAGTGATAATGTATCCTCTAATAGACTGAGGTATACCTTTGAACCTTTCAAGAATAGACCAAAGATTCATTGACTAGTCATAGGGCTCGACGCATGTACTTTCTGGCTCACTTGGCCTTGTACAAAAAGTCGCATAAATACCGCAGCCTCAGGCGCAGTTGCGCAGCTCATGTACTGTCCGACAGCGCCAACCACAAGGCGTGGAGATGCTGTTTTAAAGTAACATCGCCTCTCTCAAGCCTTTTAGTAGGCGTAGATTTAGGTGAAAGGGAACTGAAGAGGCGGGCGAAGGAGCCAAGCGGCGAAGACCAGAGATCCAGAGCTCCGATCGCTGGAGTAAACGATCCGGTCAATTTAATACCTAGCTAAGCCTACTGCCGCCTGAATATACATTACCTTGCACTACTCATGGACACTCATTACTGCACTACAATATTACTCCGTTAGTACCTAGTACCGATCAGTATTGTTCCTGCCCCAGGACTCCCCGCCATTCAACTTTCAAAGCACTGGTAAAGTCATCTCAGAGGAAACTTACATAGGGTGAACGCGGCACAACATAATCAACGCAATTGCCGTTTCTGATTTAATGTGATTGCATCCAGATCTTTTGGGCGGCTTTACTTGATGCTGCAGGTGCTTGCTAACCCCATCGTGAACGCCACACACACGCCACCCTTGTGAAGTCTTCGCCATAATGATTCGCAAAATTTCACCCCTGTCGTCCGGAGATGGGACCAGGATCATGTCCTATAACGTTTTAGCTCAGTGCCTAGTACGTCGAGATCAGTTTCCTACTAGTGGCAAATTCCTCAGGTGGGGAAACCGGTCCAAGGTGTTTCCTAAAGAGATTGAGGCCTATTCACCAGACATTTTGTTATTACAGGAAGTGGATAATGAGCATCGTCAATTTTGGCGTCAAATGCTCGAGCCGCATGGCTATCACTGTGTTTTCTACCACCATCCTAGCAAAAAGCACGGCTTGGCCATATGTTTTAAGACCCACAAGTACAAGGTATTGCAAGAATACAGACTAGATCTTGATTCTATTGTGACACCCGGTGTTCCAAGGCAGTGTGATACAAAAAATGTTGCTTTGTTTGCCGAATTGGGATTTGTCCAGGAAAGTCATGGGGCGAGTGGAGAGGAGATTAGCGAACTTGAAGCTACCGGAAACTCAGAGGCTAAATCCACGCAGAAAGGTCAAGATACCACCAGTACTACACACCCAGGCACAGTTCTTATCGGCACATCACATTTCTATTGGCACCCCGAGGCAAGCTATGAACGTTCGCGTCAGTTTTTGTGCGTATTTGATTATTTGCAAACTATATGCAAGCCTGGCCAAATACAATTTTTTGGAGGCGACTTCAACACAGAACACTTTGACCCGCCTTACCTTTTGGCGACTGCAGGGCAGGTTACCTCAACTTCCCAAGCTGCAGATATCATGCATAAGAGTATCTCTGTGCGAAGCTTCGATAAGATGGGAGCAGTGAGGATGGAAAATGGAGTTGGGGTCTCGGATAAAGTTGAGATTGAACAGAGTACTAACCCCTCGCTACTGTGCGTCGACGAGGATCCGGGTTCGTCATCCGCGCTAAATGCATTATTATCTGCATTTAAAAATCATCCACTTAGGGCAACCAGTTTTTACAGTAATTACAGCCGTACTGGCCGGGAGTCTGCTGAATGTGGTGAACCAAAGTACACCAATTGGACTGAAATATTCAAGGGCACGCTGGATTATTTGTTTTGCATGCATGAGAAAGATAAACAGTGCCCCGTACAAGTGCTCAAACTACTTGATATTGCTACTGTTGAAGAACTGGGGCAAAGCGGGCTGCCTAAACAGGCAGCCAGTCCAAGCGATCATGTTTGTATCATGGCCGAAGTGGAGTTCACGTGATTTTAGAACTTCAAAGTTTGCATATCTAGATGCATGAAATAAAGGCACTTCTGCGCAGCCCTTATTAGCATGCATAGGATTTTACGTCATTCGTAGGAGCAGCTTGTCGCAGGGAGGGCTCGGTTAAACTGCGAAAGGACTTGATAGCCCAACTTGTCTATAATAAAAATTTAGTATTCTAAGTGAACACAGACTAAAGTCATGTTCAAATTTTAACAATTTGCCCGCTAAGCACCAGTTTGATACCATTTACATCGGCGCTCCCCGCCTGGGTACTCTTCTGCCTGTATTACATAAACGGCTAAGGACTGGGATCTAAGCCCCGTTGGTGCAGATATAGTTATCATCGAACCCACATCCTGTTTGTTCCGTAGCAACTTGACTGGCTTTGGTACTGATTTTTAAAGTTTTATGGGAAAACACCTAAGCCCCGGTATAGTCACTACTGATCATATGTCTGGTACTTCCTCCACTGTTGGGGACCAGTATATTCAAGAGTCTCGCAATGTTTTAGCTCAATCTCAAGGCTGGGAGTCCTGCTATGGCCTTACTCCGGAGCTTTTGGCCGGCCTTATTGACCCCAAGAATGCGTACCTCCTTAAGGCCATCGGTGGACCTGAGAGATTAGCCCATATCCTCAATACAGACCTCGAGAAGGGCCTCTCGGATGCCCAGTTGTCTGCTGGTGAACTCAAGCAACGTGAAGCTGTTTATGGCAAGAACGTGCTTCCCGAGAAGAAAATGAAGCCGCTCTGGCGGATCATTCTCGAGACTTTGAACGATAAAGTCCTGATCATCTTGATTATCGCTGCTATTATCTCTTTGGCCCTTGGTATTTACGAAACGGTTGGCACACCTCCTGAGTACTTTGACGGCGTGAAGGTCCCAAAAGTCGATTACGTCGAAGGTGTCGCTATTCTTGTGGCTGTGGTCATCGTTACTCTTGTTGGTAGTCTCAATGATTGGAATAAAGAGCGTCAATTCGCCAAACTCAACAAGAAAAAAGAAGACCGTCTTATTCAAGTTATTCGTGGTGGTAGCAATGTCCAGGTCCCTGTGCAAGATGTCGAGGTGGGCGATATTGTGGCATTTAACCCTGGTGATATCCTGGCAGTTGATGGCGTGGTTATTGATGGCTACGATATTAAGTGCGATGAGTCGAGTGCTACCGGTGAGTCTGATACTCTCAGCAAGCACCCGGCCTCCAAAGTCATGAAGGTCATGGAAAACCCTGTAGACTCTCAGGGTAATGCTTTGGCTCCCTACGCCAAAAAAGTTGACTGTTTTATGCTCAGTGGCGCTAAAGTTCTCGAGGGAACCGGCCATTACGTTGTAACTGCTGTGGGTGAGAACTCCATGTATGGTCGTATCATGCTCAGCGTACGCATCACCACTGAAACCACTTCGTTACAGCTCAAATTGGACCGTATTGCCGAGGGAATTGCACAGTTTGGTATCCTCAGCGCTTTGATTTTGTTTATTGTGCTGTTTATCCGCTTTTTGGTCGAAATTACGAAAGGTCGCTTCAGTGAGTTGCCTCCGTCGCAAAAGGGTTCCAAATTTATGGATATTTTTATTGTCTCAATCACCGTCATTGTCGTTGCTGTACCGGAGGGATTGCCACTGGCAGTTACTTTATCACTCGCGTTTGCAACCACCCGTATGATTAAAGACCAGTGCCTTGTACGCGTCCTAAAATCATGTGAAACCATGGGAAATGCTAACACTGTCTGTTCTGATAAGACCGGTACTTTAACCCAAAATTTTATGACCGTTGTTAGTGCTGATGTCGGTAAAGTAAAGTGGGAGATGAATCCCCAGAGAGGTAATGAGAGTGATATTCGTGGGTCTTCAGCGAGTAGTGACTCCTCAAAGTCCCCTGCCTCACCCAAGTCTTCTGATTCCAAACCTAGTTCTCCAACTGCTACTTCTCCCACCTCGCCCACTTCCCCGACCACTCCTGTCGCCCCTAAATTCTCTTCAAATTCACAGAATCTTCAAATGAATTCAGTTTTGCTCAATTCCAGTGCTTATGAAGAGTCTGGTAATCCCGAGACACTAATTGGCTCCAAGACCGAGTGCGCGCTCATTGGTTACGCCCGCCGGGTATTTGGATTTGAGGTGGGTCAACTTGATAATTACCGCCGATCTCATAATGTTGTACGCGTTATGCCATTCGATTCAAGCCGCAAGTATATGTTTACCGTTATTGGTTTGGACACCCCCAACATGTACCGGTTGCTACTCAAGGGTGCCGGCGAAATCGTTTTGGGCCGCAGCCAGCTGGCGCTAATTAACGATGAAGTTGTTGATATTGATCGCGATGAGATTTCCAAGCAAATCAATGACTATGCTAATAAGGCACTTCGCGTTATTTCGTGTGCCTACAAGGATTTCGAGAGTACTGATAACATTGCTGAACTCAACCTTGAAGATTTCGATGTTGAAAAGGGACTCGTGTATCTTGGAATGTACGGTATTCAGGATCCATTGCGTGACGGTGTTATCGAAGCAGTGGCTCAATGCCAGAGAGCTAGTGTAATTGTGCGTATGGTAACCGGTGATAACTTGGCTACTGCTCGTGCTATCGCAATTAACGCCGGTATACTTGATATCGACGATAAATCTCAGATTGTTATGGAGGGCCCTGCATTCCGCAAGTTGAATCCAGGGGAAATGAACCAGGTGGTACCCAATCTACGTGTTTTGGCGCGCTCAAGTCCCGATGATAAACGTATTCTTGTCGATTATCTCAAGAATGAAGGCCAAACAGTAGCTGTGACAGGCGATGGTACCAATGATGGACCCGCATTGCGTCTGGCCGATGTTGGCTTTTCAATGGGTATTGCCGGCACCGAAGTCGCCAAAGAGGCTTCGGACATTATCATTATGGACGATAATTTTAGCAGTATTGTTTCCGCTCTAAAGTGGGGTCGTACTGTCAACGACGCCGTAAAGAAGTTCCTTCAATTCCAACTCACTGTTAACGTTACCGCTGTCACTCTTACCTTTGTTTCCGCTGTTGCTGACGCTGACAATAATTCAGTACTGACTGCCGTTCAGTTGCTGTGGGTCAATTTGATTATGGACACTCTTGCTGCCTTAGCGCTCGCCACTGACCCTCCTACTGATTCTATTTTGGATCGTAAGCCGGATGATAAAACCGCTAGCCTTATCACTCTCACAATGTGGAAGATGATTTTTGGACAGTCAATCTTCCAGCTGGTGGTGACTTTTGTGCTGCATTTTGCAGGTCCAGAGTTGTTTGGCATTGACCGTGATAGTGAGCTCGACCATATCAAACGCGAGGAACTTAATGCAATGGTTTTTAATACATTTGTATGGATGCAGTTCTGGAATATGTGGGTTAATCGTCGCCTTGACAATAAGCAAAACATTTTCGAAGGCTTCACTCGCAACTACTTTTTTATTGGTATTATGGCCATTATTGCTGGGTTCCAGGTACTCATTATGTTTGTTGGTGGTGCTGCCTTTTCAGTCAAACGTCAAACAGGTGGTGAATGGGCTACTGCACTCATTGCCGGATTCTGCTCAATTCCTGTAGGCTGCTTGATCCGTCTAGTACCGGACCATGTTATTGAGATCATTTTCCCCAAGAAGGTGGTTCACTTTATCTTGATGATCTTCAACAGTATCTGGACTGGCTTGAGGTACTTGTGCCTCCCTATTTCTTGGACTGGCAAAAAGATTGGCCATGGAATTCGCCGTTTATACAAGAAAAAAGATTCCAAAGCAGATAAAGAACACTCAAGTGCTCGTCGTCTTGAGGACGAAGAGGTGAGTATGAGCACTATCCCAGCTCCTAAGGCCCCTGGAGCCAAGTAGATGCAAGTGTGCTTATTTTATATTTATTGTAGTGAATCTACTAGACTACTAACTGGAAGCGCGTATGAGCTCGCAGGGTGATCACTGTGGAAATACTCACTAGATAGACTTGGTAATGGCAGCCAGAACTATAGGAGAGCTTACAAATACCCTTGTCAAAGTAGTGGGGACATCTCCACAAGAGCAGCAACAGATCGACTAGCACTTCCCGCCTTCATAAACTTCGCCATACTCTGGCGAGCCTACTCAACTTTACGAATCGAGTGTTCGTATTAAGCAGTCTGTGTTTCGCAAGCTTACGTCCTTGTAACGTACACTGTACTAATTACTCTTTCAGTCTACCTTTCTAGCTTCCTCCAATACACCATAAGAGGAGGTCAGTGGTGGCTCGAGCAACTAAAAAATCTAATCAAGATATTTCTAGTGACTTGAGACAACACTCACGCACCGCTGGTGGTTTACTGAGAGGTTGCACAGCGGAACGGTGGCCCAATGCATATATAGTTTGAGGTCACGTGGTGTGCATACACTTGGAAGCCCTAACAACTCTGAGTAAGACATATAACTGTAGAGGTGTAGCTACTTTTTCTTGAGAAACTAAACAAATAAGTCGGATCTACGAGCTTGTGAATTCAGACTTCAATAATTCCTGGCTGCTCAAACGGGCCAGAGTAGCTTAATAGTAATACGACCCCCATAAGGGGTGTTATCTCACTATATAAAGACCATAAAAACTCCTTCTTCCTTACAGTGTATAGGAGCCCAGAGTCACGATTTGTATTCGCCAACGTACTGGTCGTGCTAGGGTCACCCTTAGAATGAGACAAGGCTCGCGTAATCATCCAGGAAATCACTGGTTTGAATCGGCGTGACTTGAACATAGTCCAGTCAGTTAGCAAATAATGAACTCTCAAGTAGGCTCATGTGAGCATCATCCCTAGTGTATTGTCTCTACCTTTCTAGTTTACGCTGCTTTATATACATGCCTCTGCTTCGCTTGCTCACCCAAGCTTATTAACATGAACTCGTTGGCGAACGAAATATCGCAAACGTCAATTAGCGAGCTTAAATCGACACTTGATTTGCCAGTAAAAGATACACGCCCACAGACTGAAGATGTCTTGGGGGCTACCGGGAATTTCGAGGACTTTGGCCTCAAGCGTGAGCTCTTGATGGGCATCTTTGAGGCTGGTTTCGAGAAGCCCTCACCCATCCAGGAAGAGGCGATTCCCGCTGCACTCGGTGGACGTGACATTCTTGCTCGCGCTAAAAACGGTACCGGTAAGACAGCAGCTTTCACCATCCCTGCTCTGCAGAAAATCAACCCCAAAGTCCTCAAAGTCCAGGCGCTCATTTTGGTGCCCACGCGTGAACTAGCGCTGCAAAACTCGAGCGTTGCCCGTACTTTGGGTAAGCACCTCGGTATCAAGATCATGGTTACCACCGGTGGTACCAGCTTGAAGGATGATATCATCCGCCTTAACGAGACGGTACATGCACTGGTAGCAACCCCTGGTCGTGTGCTTGATTTGGCCGGCCGTGGTGTTGTGGATTTCAGCGAGTGCCCGCTTTTTATTATGGACGAGGCTGATAAGTTGCTGAGCAGAGATTTCACTCCCATCATTGAGAAGCTGCTGGCTTTTTTCCCTTCCAAGCGCCAGATTTTGCTGTTCAGTGCCACTTTCCCCGTCGTAATTAAAGAGTTTATGGCCAAGCACCTCCACGATCCATACGAGATCAACCTAATGGATGAGTTGACGCTCCGGGGTATCACCCAGTTTTATGCGTTTGTCGAAGAGAAGGACAAACTGCGCTGCCTCAACACCTTGTTTTCTAAGCTTCAGATCAACCAGAGTATCATTTTCTGCAACTCTACATCACGCGTCGAGCTCTTGGCCCGCAAAATTACCGATTTAGGCTACTCGTGCTACTACTCGCATGCCCGTATGGCCCAGGCCGCTCGTAACAAGGTTTTTCATGAGTTCCGCAATGGTGGCTGCCGTAACTTGGTTTGCTCCGATTTGTTGACCCGTGGTATCGATATTCAAGCAGTTAATGTGGTTATTAACTTTGATTTTCCAAAGAATGCTGAGACTTATCTTCATCGTATCGGTCGTTCGGGCCGCTTTGGCCACTTGGGTTTGGCCATTAACTTGATTTCTTATAATGATCGCTTCAATATGTACCGCATTGAGAAAGAGCTGGGCACTGAAATCAAGCCCATCCCTGGTGACATTGACCATAATTTGTATGCTTCTGGCAACTCTGTACCTAGACCCATGGCTACTCCTGGTAATCAGCCAGGAAATCAGCAAATTGGTCAATCGAGTAATGCTGATAAGGAACAGGGTAGGGCCCAGGGTCAGGCCCAAATTCAGGGTCAGGCCCAAATTCAGGGTCAGCCCCAGGCTCAACCCCAGGCTCAACCCCAGGCTCAATCTCAGGCTCAATCTCAGTCCCAGCCTCAGTCCCACCCCCCCTCTGTTAAACCCCCTCCCGGTATGGGAGTTCCCCCTCCTCCCGGTGTAGTAATGCCCGGCCAAGCTCGTGGTCCTACTGGTCCCGCTACTAGTGCTCCTGGCAGAGCCCCCGGTGGCGCTCCTGCTAGTGCCCCCGGTATTCCCCCTCCCGGTAAAACTCCTGCCAGCTCCTCTGTTGACAACAAATCCGCCCCCAATGCTCCCAATGCTCACGCTGTTCCCGTGCAAGGGTACTACCCTCAGATGGGTGGTCAGTACCCTAACTATATGCCTCCCCCCCAATTGCAAGGTCAACCCAATAACTATGGCCAGTACATGTACCCCATGCAATACTATCAAATGCCTTCTTATGGCTACAATTACCCAATGAACGCTTCTCCTTACCAGCAACAGCATCCTGGCCAGGGACCGCCCCCAGACGTACCTCATCCTCAATCCAAGAATGGCGCGCCTAATGGACAACCCAAATAGCAATCTCGATACAGCGGCATCCGCTTTGCAGGCTCCGGATGTACCCTTCTACAGAGGTGTTGTTGTTGCTGTAACCC
>JAKTWO010000036.1:57146-81956 GCA_030582055.1 Wickerhamiella lipophila | reverse complement strand
GGATTGAGGTTCATCTTGCTTCCAACACACAAGGACATGAGGCCCACAATATACGAGCACAGCATTGCACAAAGACTGTCAATGAATACCGTGGTCTACGAATCCAACAAGACTGCGCGCTTGAGCGTGAGTGAGCTTCAATCGCTGCTCGAGCGGGGCAGCGATGAGAGTAAAATGGACGCCATGCGCGCGATTCTGCGGGCCATGTACAACGGCGACCCCATGCCCCAGCTCCTCATGAACATCATCCGCTTTGTGATGCCCTCGCGCAACAAGCGGCTGAAAAAGCTGCTTCATCTCTACTGGGAGGTTGTCCCGAAACTTGGACCCGACGGGAAGCTCAAGCAGGAGATGATTCTCGTGTGTAACGCCATTCGTAACGATTTGCAGCACCCCAACGAGTACATCCAGGGCGGAACCCTGCGATTCTGTGCCAAACTGCGCGAGCCCGATCTCTTGGAGCCTCTCATTACTTCTGTTCGGTCCTGCCTCGAGCACCGTCACGCTTATGTGCGCAAGAACGCGGTTTTCGCCATCCTGCAAATCGCAAAGCACACTGAGCTCATTCCCGACGCACCGTTGCTTTTGCAGCAGTTCTTGGAGGCTGAAAGCGATGCCACTTGTAGACGCAACGCATTTGTTGCCTTGACCCAGCTTGACCGTGACGCGGCCTACAACTACTTTGCCGAGAATATGGCTGCCTTCAGCTCCTTGGACGAGCTTTTGCAGCTTGCATTCGTGGAGTTTGTTGCTCACGACGCTGCACAGCACCCTGACCTGCTCCCCTCCTATGTGCAAATCGCCCATAATGCGCTCGAGACCTCAAACACTGTCGCCTACGACGCTGCCTCTGCGCTTGCTTCTCTGAGCTGGTCGGCCCTCGATTTGAGCCGCGCCGCTGCCACCTATGTGCGTATCGCCACCCAGGAGGCAGATAATAACGCCAAGATCACTGCTTTGAACCGTGTTGCCGCCCTTAATGAGCGCGTTCCGGGCTCCCTCAATAACCTCGTTATGGATGTGCTGCTAGTATTGACAACTCCCGATGTCGATGTGCGTAAACAAGCTCTCGACCTGGCCATGATCTTGGTCTCCAACAAAACGGTCATCAATGTCGTGAGAATCCTCAAAAAGGAGCTCGCCGCCTCTGTATCCCAAAATTACGACAAGAACGCCGAGTACCGTCAGGCTCTCATTGCTTCTATCCACAGCTGCGCCGTTAGATTCGAGGGCGTCACCTCTTCGGTCGTCAGTGTCCTGCTGGATTTCCTCGGAGATTTCAACCGCGACAGCGCCGTGGGCGTCGTATCATTCATTAAAGAGGTTGTCGAGCTGTTCCCGCACTTGAGAAGCGACGTTGTCAACCAGCTCCTCGGGGTCCTGCCTACCATCCGCTCTGCCTCGGTATTTCGCGGTGTTTTGTGGGTGATTGGTGAGTACTGTAATGATACCGAGAGCATCAATGCGTCTTGGCTCGCCCTGCGCAAGGCAATCGGTCCCCTGCCACTTAGCAAGGTTCTCGAGGATGATACTGTGCAAGTAGTGAGCTCTGGCAAGCCCAAGGTCCTGGCTGATGGTACTTATGCCACCGAGTCTGCATTCGACACTCAGGATTCTGCAGCCCAAGCCGAGGCCGCTCTTGAAAAGTATCCTCTTCGCCACTTGCTAGTCGGTGGTGAGTACTTTTTGGCCGCCGCGCTCGCCGCTTCTCTGACCAAGCTGGTTCTGCGTGCCGAGCTCGATGATAAAAAGATCCCCGCTAAACAGCTCAACGGTATGCGTGCCGAGGCGCTTCTTTTGTTCACCTCGTTGCTCCGTATGGAGAACGTTGACGAGGACGCGTTTGACCGCATCTACTCTTGTGTCCAGATTTTGTTGAGCGGTGATGCTGAAACTAAAAAGGACTTTTTGAACAAGTCTCACGATGCCTATGTGAGTCTCCTCACATCCGAAAAGGCCAAGGAGGCCAAGATTTCTCGCTCCATCAAGGAGAAGACTGCCACTAGCGTTGACGCACCGGTGAGATTCCGCATGTTTGATAGCATTAATCCTGAGATTACTGTTCCCACAAACGCTATCAGTAGTTCATCTGCTTCTCAGGTTGACGACAGAATCTCTTCTCAACTCAAACATATTTATCAGCTTTCTGGTTACAGCGATCCTGTTTACGCAGAAGCGCACATGACGGTTAACCAGTTTGACATTATTCTCGATGTCATGATTTTCAACCAGACTACAGAGACTCTGCAAAAGCTTAGTGTTGAGTTCTTTGCTCGTGGCGACCTCAAGGTAGTGGACCATCCCGAGACCCAGAACGTGCCTCCCATGAGCTTCCACACTGTGCAAACCACTATTCGTGTCGCATCTGCTGATTCGGGTGTTATCTGCGGAAACATCACTTATGAAGGGAAGACTGCCAGTGAGGGCCAGGTGATCATTCTCGACGAGATTCCTCTCAACATTCTTGACTATATCAAACCCGCCTATTGCTCTGAATCCGAGTTCCGCGACATGTGGTCCAAGTTTGAATGGGAAAACAAGGTCCCCATCACCTCTACTGCCTCCACGCTGGCAGAGTATGTTGACCAGCTGATGAAACACACCAATATGGCCTGCCTCACCGCCTCTGCTCTGGACGCCAGCTACGACGGCGACGTGTTGTCGGCAAACCTCTATGCTCGCAGCTCTTTTGGCGAGGACGCTATTGCCAATCTCAGTATCGAAAAGTCGGGCGACCGCGTTATAGGCCACTTTCGTATCCGCTCCAAGACTCAGGGACCTGCTCTCTCTATTGGAAACAAGGTGTCTGATATCGAGCGCTCTGCATAGATTATAGAAATTAACGTTCATGTGTTGGGCTTTATATAGAACAATAGGCTGGCCCTCAATCACCAACCTCTATATACGACTTGATACTAATGGTCCACCTCTAAACACAGGGTCATCGACATAACTCTAGTTTTCTTTACCGCTGTCAAAGTTATATTTGATATCCAGATTCGCCAATTTTAGGTCCGCCGTTTATAGATCTTCTGCCAAGACAAGATAAGCGGAGTATGACTGCACCCTCAGATGCAGGGGTAAGCAGCCAAAT
Source organism: Wickerhamiella lipophila (assembly GCA_030582055.1). NCBI lineage: Eukaryota > Fungi > Ascomycota > Dipodascomycetes > Dipodascales > Trichomonascaceae > Wickerhamiella > Wickerhamiella lipophila. The sequence goes on along the minus strand of JAKTWO010000036.1, from coordinate 78,862 downwards.
AAGCTGTGCCAAGCAAATAGCCTAACGGAACAAATAAGATCGCCTCGGTAAGCTCGTAAATGCAACAGGCGACCAAAATTCAAAAGAATTGGCTATACCTGAGAGAACCGGGTTTCATTGTAGTACGAGACTTTGACCATCAATGGGGGCGTCTTTGAGGGCCGTACGCATGCCCACGGCGGCAAAAGTTGTTTTGCGGTGTTTAGTATTGAGTTACGGTTTATTGTGCGCGACACGAATCCACTCCAAGCCGCTGGTCGAGGCTCCCCAAGCGATTCTGTACTGACGTCACGTGGAATCTCATGTTGGGACGGAGGGGATCGCCAGTTAAGGGTGCAGCGATCGCCAGAGTCCGAGGGTCAAGGGAGTAGATCAGTGTTTGAGGTTGGTTTAAAATACAGGATACACCAAAGTTAGGGCCCCTCGACTAGCAAGACAGGCAATCAAGCGTGAAATCATCTCGTTCCAACATTGGGAAATTTTTGCGAGGTGCGGGCCCAAGGTCTCCCCGGCTCACCTAATCAGCAGAGCGTGCCTATGCATGCATGCATGCATACTATCTATATCGGGACTCTAATGCACTACTGGTCATAATCTCAGAGATACCGTCGCTAAGGTTATCGTCTCGGATAAACCCCATAGATTCATAGAACTTCAATGCATGCTTGTTACAGCGGAAAGTCCTCAGCAGTACTGGTATATCAGCAGTCTCTGCTGTCATTAGGGTCTTTATCAGGAGCTTCCCAATACCTTGGCGCTTAGCGACTGGCGACACATGCAATTCCCAAATAAAAGTCACCGGCTGGCTTAACTCTGGCAACTCTTGCTTGACGACATATGAAATGAACCCCAGTAACTGGTCCCCCGATTGAGCTATCCGGTACACCAGTCCCTCTGTGTTTTTCATCTCATCGAGCTTTGTACCGCGATCCCATTTTTCTCCAGCAGCTAAATAGAGCGGCCGCAATTTGAGCACCAGTTTATATAGTTGCTGCAAAAGCTCTGGTGGCACTGAATCGGCCTTCAATTGTATAACGCGCACGTTTTTTTCACCATCTCGAGACTTTGCCCAATGACGCTTACGCATCTCTTAGCCGCTATCAAAATTGCCTCCCCCTCCCCACTCTGGCAAGCGTTGGAGTATACGTCATATGGCATGGAAGCACATTAAGATTAAGCTTGCCGAGATTTCCGCACCCGTATACATAACGCTAGTTATATGTAATGTTTCGCCCTCGGACTTATGCGAATCCACTTTTGAGTGCTCGTGAGATGGAATTGACCCACGACCTGCAGCACGAGATGTCAAGCAGGCAACATTGCCGATACTGCGGAACCGCGGCAGCAACTGGCAAGCAAAAAGCGCTCAGGGTACTTGAGAGCCCCTTATTTACTCATATAGTATGTTATCACCACTTTTAGTGCACTTTGAATCTTCTGGAATCGCAACGATATTGGGATGCAGTGTGGATATGCAAAACCCATTGCAGATCTCTGTAGATCGCCGGAAGAGCCATAACGCAGGTTGACCAGTACGTTATCTGCGATTGCAAATATACCTCGCATCAAAAGTAAATGATCAACCTCTGTATGCACGTGTAGATTCAATAGTTTATGTTGTTTTTTTCCCAGGAACCGTAGTTTATGGATGCACAAGTAGAATTCCCGTAGTCGGCCCACCCTTTACCCACCCTCCCAATCGTGCCAATCACTCTGAACAAAATAAGGGATGAAGACCACAAGAGGTCTATGTCGACGAAATCAGTCTTGGATGTGCTTAAAATTTGTTTGTTTTACTCGAGAGCCTTCCCAGGTGCCGTATCATGTTACCCTAGCCCAGTTGTACACAGGAAACGTGGGTCCTGCGTTTGGAGGTTTTGAGTGAGAAGTAGGCACCATTCGCGGTGGATTAATGAGGGGATGCGCACAATCAGCAAAATCCATTGTGGATCCCCGGTCCTGGTCACTCAGATCGCAGTTATCTGGGCGGCTAAATGCTGGACCATTGTCGGCCGGCGATTGAGATGTTGAGCCCCGGGTCCCAAGGGACTCTGGGGAAACTCTTGAAGGAGCAAAGAATGGTTAGGAGCCCGATAATCATAATAATTCGACGCGGGAACGTCACTAGCCAATAGCAGAGGCCTTTTGACGTGAACGCACCGGGTCATGCATGTATGCAATAATACGGGTTAGGGGACGCACGCCACAGTGCAATTCCAATGCAGGTGCTTGTCGATCAAATGCAGCGATATTGCATGTGGATGCCGACTTGTCAACTGTATATAAGCAGACACCCGGCACGCTGTGTGGCAAGCCAAACCTTGAAGTCTTTCCTGACCAAGTCTAAAACATTGCGCGTCCCTACTCCCACCCAAGCATGGCTATGATTCACAACGTTAGCTCTCGCCAAATCTCCTCCATGGGCAACACTGATAGCTTCTACAACCCCCAGCCTCCCGCTGTCCCTTCCCCTGCTAGTAATCCCCACTATGGCTTTTATCGCCAGCAATCTCCCCGTCTGCACCCCGCTTCACACATTGCAAATTCGGTCCCCCAGCCTTACTACATGCAGAACCGTGAGATGGAATTCCTGAATGCTCCTGTCCCCAACGACTACCGCTTGTACCCTCCTTCTCCTCCAATTCAGGATATGCAGATGCCTACTGGAGCCTCCTCAATGGCCCCTCTGCCTAGCCAGTACCAGTACCCCCCTGCCTACATGCGCAGCTCCCTTGCTCCCCAGGACATGCTCCAGCCCATTGATGGCCTTCACCGCTTGCCTCCCCCCGGCAACGCCGCCTCCCCAATGATCCCGAGCAGCTTTACAACTCGTCTGCCTTCGCCATTCGGTCATCCGCGTGAAGTGCATCCTGTTACCCAGCGTCGCGTTAGCACCCTGCCTGGTATCCGCAAAACTGCCAAGCGTGCCCACAGCTGCATGGTTTGCGGTAAGGTTTTTGCCCGTCCTAGCGCCCTGCAAACCCATCTCTACTCCCACACCGGCGAGAAGCCTTTCAAGTGTGAGCACTCGGGCTGTGGCCGCAGCTTCAGCGTAGTGAGTAACCTCAGGCGCCATGCTAGAGTGCACAAGGACTAATTTTCTAGCTTGTTTATTTATTATTTTGGTAGAACGCACACATTGTATATACCTTACCATACATTTGATGATTTAGGATTGGATTTGAGAGTTTGGGGATCGGTGAAGGGTGGAGGGTGGTCTAGAGGATAGGGAATAGGCTCAAGGGATAGGGGACAGGCTCAAAGGATAGGGGACAGGTCTAGAGCACAAGTCGAGACCCAAGTCTAGAGAATAGGCCCAGACCCAGACCCAGACCCAGACTTACAGGACAGGCCCAGACAGCCCAAAGAACCATTATCTCCACCACCTGGCCCACCACCTGATCGCGTACCTACATACGAAACACCCCGCTTTGCTTCTTCAATTGAATGCGAGCCATGGCCACGCGTGCTGCGGTTTTATGTGTGCCTGTATGCCTACCTGGCATGGCTTGGCCTGCAGCCCCAGCTATATGTTTCACCCCTGGATAGGCACTAATTCAGGTCACCTTACCTTGTACTAATGATCAATATAATAGATAATGTGCCCATCAAGGCTCGTAGGTTGGGAGTACTTCGTCGACCCCTAGATCCTGTGCGGTTTGAACTTTGAGGACCTGCTCCTGAAATGTTTGGGCAAACTCTACAGCTCCACCATCCGAAAACAACAAACAGATGCGAAATTCGTGCAAGGGCTCGAGGGTGGAGGTGCTCGCGGGAACGAGGATCCCTTCCCACTTGTTTGGCCCAAACCACGGCTGCACAAGCCGGCACCCCTGGAAACCACCCCCAATTGTAGAGCGTTTCAATGGAATAACTAAATTATGAAATAATCGATCGCCCTTGCCGGCAACTGTGTAGGTGTGCGATTGCGGTGGCTCCAGGATCAGGTGCTCTGTAGTGAGTGTGCATAGCACTGTGCAGTTGATTTTTGTGGTGTTTACCATTGAGGTAAGCTTGAGATTGCACTTGCACTGGTGCAACTGTGTTCCCTGCGGCCGCTTGATATTGAGCATACAGGATTACCTCATTTTCCCCAGAATATGGATAAAGATAAATATCTGCCTAAACGGGGATACTACATAGCGATTGGTCTTGAGGGCTCAGCAAACAAGCTAGGAGTAGGGATCATTAGGCACGAAAAGGGTACTAGTGGCCCCGGGAACCCGGCAACCGTTTTGGCCAACATCAGAGACACTTATCATGCTCCAATTGGCGAAGGGTTCCAGCCCCGCGAGACGGCCAAGCATCACAGAAATTGGGTAGTACGGCTGATTGCGCAGAGCCTCCAGGAGGCCAAGCTATCACCCCAGGAGCTCGACTGCGTATGCTTCACCCAGGGACCCGGCATGGGTGCCCCCCTTCAATCAGTTGTGATCGCTGCCAGAACGTTTGCTCAATTATGGGACCTGCCACTGGTGGGAGTCAATCACTGTGTAGGGCATATCGAAATGGGCAGAGAGATCACCGGCGCAGAGAACCCCGTGGTGCTCTATGTATCAGGGGGCAACACACAGGTCATAGCATACAGCTCACAGCGGTATCGCATTTTCGGAGAAACTCTAGACATTGCGATCGGAAACTGTTTAGACCGGTTTGCTCGAGTCTTGAAGATCCCTAATGCACCCAGCCCCGGATACAATATCGAACAAATGGCTAAACAGGGGCAAAACTATATCATGCTCCCGTACACTGTAAAAGGAATGGACCTCAGCATGAGTGGCATTCTCGCCCACATTGAGAACTTGGCCAAAAACGCAAAGCACACACCAGAGGATCTCTGTTTTTCGCTGCAGGAGACCCTATTTAGCATGCTGGTTGAAATCACAGAGCGGGCTATGGCTCACGTGGGATCCTCTCAAGTCCTCATTGTTGGGGGAGTTGGGTGTAATGAGCGCCTCCAGGAAATGATGGGCCAGATGGCGAGCGAACGCGGTGCATCTGTGTTTGCCACCGATGAACGGTTCTGTATCGATAACGGAATCATGATTGCGCATGCTGGCCTTTTAGCGCATAGAGTGGGGCAAAAAACCGAGATCATGGAGTCTGTATGCACTCAAAGGTTCAGAACCGATCAAGTGTTTGTTGAGTGGAGAGATTAGACTAGAGCAAAGTAATAACTAGAGCAGAGTAGAAGAGTATATATTTGCATAAAGTAGACTAGGCATGCGTATATTGAGCATGGGGGTGGGCTTTTATCACCTGGCGGCACTGGCAGTGGCCAGCTGTTGTAGCAGAGGTTACGGAGCGGGTACTAGTACTCGACTTTCTGGAAAACATGCCGAGAAAAGTGGACTTTGAGGAAGCAGGCGAGATCATTGGGTGGGAGGGTAGGATGGGAGGGATCACAGCGTTCTTTTGTAAAAAATATGCACAAGAGGGCACAAACCGCGCACTCTTGCATATATGCACTAGGCTGGAATCATGTAACGAATCTAACAGATTTAAATACAACTTTGAACGTCCAAAGCAATACTAAAGCATCAGAGGCTGGATCATCCAACACCAGCATCAGGCTGGACATCACCTAACAAACTTAAATATACTACTGAACGTTCAAAATACCAGGAAGAGGGTCCGAACCAATACTAAATAGCATGCTCACGCCAGCAATGATTGCAACGATGAGTCCAGTGCCTGTCCAAAACAGGAGATTAAACTGCCACGAGACATCACGCTTTTCGCAAGCAGATCCGCCCCAGTAAGTGGTGTATCCCTTCTTGGTAGAAGCTTTGCAGATACACTCGTACCCCCGGCTGGTTTTGGCGCATACACCGTTGCCTGTGCAGTTATTAGTGTTGGAGGTGCACTCTTTGAGAGAGTCAAAGGGAGCGGCGCCGCGCTTGGGCTTAGGTTTGTGCTTGCTACTTGACTGTGTTGTGACTTTCTCAACAGTGCGGAAAACAGGCACAGCTTTGCCGTAGGGGACACCCAGAATGAGCACCTTGGACTTGAGGTCGAGGAGGGCATCAATGAGCTCAGACTGCTCTCCCTGGGCCTTGAGAAGCAGCGTCTCGGAGTCCTTTGTGTCCAAAGACTTGACAGCATCGAGAGCCGCAGCGCCACCAACGGGCGTACTCACGTCAACGTGTTTGGGGCTATCACTGGGTGTGACCTCGAAAAGAGCGCTTCCGAGCTTGTCTGAGGCCGATGCGACATCGAAATCGGTCAGAATGACGACATTGCTTGAGCGCGAGTCCATAAAAGTGCCGGGAACAAACTGCGCGGCGTCAATCGCCTCTTGCGACGCCAATTGGTTAGCTCCCAAAAAGTGGGCTACAACCGCCCCAAAGTGGGACGCATCCAGGGTAAACTCAGCAGGAGCAACAGCATCGCTATTCAGAATATACACAGGCATGGCCGCGAGGGCGCCGGTCAACAGTGAGAGATAGCTGAGCATCATGAGTCCAAAGCTGAGTCAGATAGTGTAGATAGTCTAGAGGTAGGGTAGATAGTCTAGAGGTAGGGTAGATAGTCTAGTAGCTAGGAGTCTAGATACATAATCACGCAGTGGCACTAACACTAAAACCACTGATCGACAACCTCTAAAACGAAACGGGTCGACGGAGAATCGTAACTTAAAAGCATGGCATCGTGTACACCTGCAGGCTGCTCAAAGACGCTCGCAATACTTGCACTTGCGCACCACTCTTTGATTCCGTCTCCGAGGATCTCGTACTCTCCGTACACGACAACGACTTTGGCTGGCAAGACTTTTTTCCAGTACTCGGAGTTTGTCTCAATGACAGGGTTCACGGCATGATCATGGAGGAGATCGTCATTGCAATACATTTCTTGCATGCTTTTTGAGGACTGTTTATCAATGATATCTCGACTGCCCCATACATCGTATGATCCACCCACAGAGACATCCAGGCCACACCAGGGGCTGAAAAAGATGAGCGAGTAAAAGTCGACATTAACGGGCTCGACGCCAGTTACCGGGTCGGCAGAGTGAGAGCACATTTGAATCGCAAGGTGGCAGCCGCACGAGTCGCCAACTATGCTGATACTATTGCAGGTCTCTGAGAGCTCCTTGTAAACGGCAACTGCTTCCCTGAGCTGCCCCGGGAACCGCTCAAAGGGGACAACAGTGTAATCGAGGCAAACAATAGAGACTCGCTTCTTGGCGTAATGCTGAGCAAACTTGAGCATATAGCCCACTTGGACCGTTGAGACTTTGAGAGCGTACCCTCCACCGTGCATATAGATCATTACCGGATCATTTGGGGTCCGATCTGTGACCTCGTGGATCCACCGAGCAGAGAAGTTGTCGTCGCCGCTGCCAAAGTAGCCATTGAAGTTCTCGAGGCCAATGCGCTTGGCTTTACGCTCAAACCCCTTGAACACCTCGCGAACCGGCTGGATCGGGACCAGCATGCGCAGCTGCTTATAGTTTAGCGACTTTGTAAAGTAGCCCTCAATGTTTGCAAACAGCTGGTCCTTGAGCGGGAGCTGCCGATAAGGTTTAAAGGGGTAAGCCACCGTCCAGGCAGCAATTAGCAGAGGAGTAGCCAGGATACAGCCGGCAACGCCCAGCTTCTCAATTAGGCTTGTCGGGTTGTTGTTGGGGCCCTCTCTGAAATCATAGCTCCCTTTGTGGTCCATTGTATGTGTGGAGAGGAACCAAGATGACAAGCTCAACTATGCTTATTTAGAGGTGAGCTTTGCATGAGTGGCTTGCCAGCTGGACAACCAGATGGACAACCAGATGGACCAGATGAGTTATTGTTATACAATCGCTCAGTAGCTGTCATAGGCATGAGCTTCCAAGGACAGGTCCTAAACGTCCCCTTTGCCACTCACGCCACACTTCTGGATAATCGGGCCAACCTCAAAAACCACAGAAAAAAAAAACCCTCCAAAAAGTAAAAATTATACCATGCCCCAAGGTGCACTGAAAACCATAAAGCCAAAGAAGAAAGCCCACGAAAAGAAGGGCGTGATGCGTAAAGGTCTTCGTGAGTTCAAGGCCAGCAATGCTACTACTAAAAAGGCAGCAATGATCCGCAAACATCACACATCAGCCCTCACCTCCCAGACTGAGAAATCCATCGCAGCAAAGGTCGGACACCTCGAACTACTCAAGGGGACCAGAAAGCAAATAGAGAATGAAAACAAGAACAAAGTCAAAAAGAAGTAACCTGTTTGTTGCGTTCCCTCAGCGTGTCGGTGTATCGCAATCTTCCGGTGTGCTTGAACCTGTGCCAGTACAGCTGAGGCTCCCGCTCAAGCTCAAGGCCAAACGGGAGCGGGAGTCTAGTGATGCCCAATACTTTGACTACTAGGATAGTTGGCCCCTCATAATTTATATTTATTAGCTATTGCAGTCTCCTATACTTGGTAGGAACCCCCTGTACGTCAAGGTCGTGGGGGGGTATTTTTCAGGGTAAGGGCTGACCAATGGGGGGCCACCCACAACTCACTCACTCACTCACTCGTTGACAACCAATCATGGGAATTTTCGACTTTTTATTGACTCCCAGTTTGAGAAAAATCAACAACGAGCGGCTCGCTGAGCGTGAAGTTTACGAGAAAAACGAGGCTGCCCGTCTCCAAAAGCAGCAAGACGAAAATGCTCGCTACGAGAAGAATGCAGAAGCCTCCGAGGAGTCCACCGACGATATCCTCCGTATGGTCTTTATCGGCCCCCCCGGTTCTGGCAAGGGTACTCAGGCCCCTAACCTCGTCAAGAAGTTCTGTGCCTGCCATCTCGCCACTGGTGACATGTTGAGGGCCCAGGTCAAGGCAAAGACTGAGCTAGGCCAAAAGGCCCAGGAGATTATGGATGCCGGTGGGCTTGTCTCTGACGATATCATGGTCGGCATGATCAAGAGTGAGCTCGAGAACAACCCCGATTGCAAAAAGAGCTTCATTCTCGATGGCTTCCCCCGCACTATCGGCCAGGCTGAGGCACTCGATAGCATGCTCGAAGGCCGCAACACTCCCCTCAAGAACTCCATTGAGCTGACGATTCCTGATGAGCGCCTTGTTGCTCGTATTGAGGGCCGTCTCGTCCACCCTGCCAGTGGCCGTTCTTATCACAAGGAGTTCAACCCTCCCAAGGAGGATATGAAGGATGATGTTACCGGCGAGGATCTCGTGCAGCGCTCCGACGATAATGCTGATGCCCTCAAAAAGCGTCTTGCCTCTTACCACAAGCAGACCTACCCCGTTGTAGGTTACTACAAGGAAAAGAATATCTGGAGCGGTATCGATGCCTCTCAAAAGCCTGAAAAGGTCTGGTCTGATATTCTTGCTCAGTTCAGCAAGAAGGATTAGTCTGGTCTGACCAGCGAGAGAATAAACGAGCACAATACTAGGTAGTTACATAGAAAACTTGCGATAGTCTTGTTATTGGGAAGAATCTAGGCCCATGAATATCCGGACCCACAAGGCCGGTCCTATCCAAGCGCTTGTCTGTGGATTAGGCGTCTCTAGTACCCCTAGGCGCCTCTGGCCCCAGCTGTAATCACGTGAAGAGACGCAGCAACCTAGAATGGCCAGATTATTGTTGCATATCAATACTTTGGCTTATCGAACGATAGGCTACGCTATCAACCCTCGCAAACTATCTAGCTCGGCTACATATGGTCATATTAACCTAATACCTCACCGCCTTGCATACGCATACGCATGCAGTCTATATGCGGGAATAGATATAAAAGGAAGTCCCCGCCAAAACACCTGCAATCATAAATTCCAAACTTGTAATTACACCACTATCTGGTCAAAGTGTTGGAGCTACGGTTGAACTCCCCAGCAATGTCAGTGACGCGTCCCTTTTGAACGAAGATGATTTCCAGACTCTCAAAAAAGCCTTGCACAAGTATCTGGTACTTGTAATTAAAGACCAGGCAGATATACCTCCCAAGCACCAGCACGAGCTCACTGTTCGATTCGATCCCAGCTGTAAGGGCAACTATGGTCACGACGTTGACAAGTTCCGCCACAAGGATTCCGTGCTCCGTAAAGATGGCTGGTCAGTTCCAAGCGCACCTCAAGTTCAAATTCTCGGCCAGGGTTGCCAGAAAAACTACCAAGGACTCGAGCAAGTCAACCTCACCCACCCGACTCATTTCACATTTCATCTTCCATAAAGATGTCTTGAGCAATGAAGAAATCGCAAAAAACTACACGCGTTTCTACCGCTGGTACATGGATTCCGCCCTTTACGAGCTCAATGCCCCCCAAGTCACATTTCTCTTGGGTATCCATGTCCCCGAGAACTCTCATGAAAAGTACACCATCAAGTAAAACGACGGTACGGGAGATGAGATTCCTGGGGTTAACCAGGCCGCAACTACGTTTGTAAGTGGTAACGATGCCTTTGAGGCCCTCGATGATGAGGAGAAGGAGTTTGTCCTCAACCATAACGTGGTGTATGCCCCACACCCCTACATATTTATTGAAACGCTCGTGCCACTTCAAATGGACTCACAATCATAAGTGAAAACAAGGAGAAGCCCCTTGATGAGCTCCCCGAGTGGAACGAAGCTGGAATTCGTACCTTGCCTATGGTCTGGAAAGCCCCCACGACAGTCAAGCCTCACTTCCAAGCCCATGGCTGCTGTATATGGCGTATTGAGGACAATCATGGCAACACCGTTTTGGAACTCGAGGACGCTCGCAACAAAATCCATCAACTGATGCGCAAAGGTATCGCTCCGAAAAATGTGTACTGCCAGAGGGGACTTGGTTCTATTCTACAACTGTGGTGTATGGCATTCAGCAACTGGTCGATTCAAAGAGGGAGAAAAGCGTGTTATGCATCAATGCAATGTGGCTTCGGGCGAGGCGCCAGAGGAGTATGCCATTTGAGTAATGGGTGTAATTTATATTAGATAGTTGGGGTACGTAGAGGACAGAGGATAGGACGATAGGACGATAGGACGATAGATATAATACAGAAATTAATGAATATATACAAAGCCCTTTATGCTACTCGGGTTTTACACCCGACAAGATACCGTCAATGGCCGGTTTGTTATTAGGGTCCGCGTAGCAGGTGGCGTGAAATATATGGTCGCTCGCCTCCACTGCGTTCTGATACACCCATTCCTCGGCATCTTCACTCCACACTGTATTGAATTTTTCCTGGCAGATATGGCAGATCCCATCGTGATCTTCCGGCACGGGTACAACTTTTTTGGCCTCGCCCTCAAAGTCGATCTTGGGCTCCTCTTCGGTTTGCACGGGTTCGCTTTCGTCGTAATTGACCCATTGCTGCGCAGTGAGGAACCACATCCTCGAGTGAGAGCGTCCTTCGCGAACATCCTTGTTGACCCTGAAATGCCAATCCAGCTCATCCTGTTTAGCCGCACGGCCTTCAGGAGTATCGGGGAAACGTTTGCCACATACACTACATTGAACTGGCAGTACAGAATACAACTGAGCAATGAGCTCTGGGCGGGCTGTATTAAGAGAAGTACTGGTGAGGTCTATAGTGACATGGACATCAGCAGTAGGCGGGGCGTTGACTGAGATGGGGGTACCAATAGTGTTCAAGAGGCCCGCACTCTGCAGATTGGAAAGCAGGTCGGGGAAAGCAGCAGGCGGTGCCGCCCCCGTGGACTGTTGTTCCCCTACTCCACCCCGCTCGCGAAGCGGCTCCCGATTGGAACCGGTGGCACCATTAGAGTCGCGGTCACGGCCATAGGGCTTCTTGCGCTTGTCGCCTCTATCTCTGCCCCCCCGCTGGTTCTGTCTTTTTCTCAGGGCACTCTCTTGACGCTGCTTAAAGTTCTCTATTTGTTGCTGAGCCTGCATAAGGGTGTTTTGATCAACCGAACCAGAAATGCTCACCTGTAACCGCTGTAAAGTACCTATTTGGTACTCTGTGTCTTTATCTTGAGTTACAGATTTTAAGTAGTTGAGCATTCGGTTGATCTCCACTTGCACCGAGCTTTGATTTAGTCGCTGCTGCTGCTGTGGCTGTGGCTGGGCCTGGGCTTGAGACACCTGACAGAAATACCCGTCAATCTGACTGAGAATATCGTCATGAAATACAGGAGCGCCTGTTTTCGGTTGTGGCTGGGTCCAGGTGCGAAACAAGTCAATGACTTTCTGCTTCTGAGGGGGCTGCAAATGACGGTAGCTCTCGGTGATCATGCGGTAGGCCTTGGGGGCGAAAATGTCGTCATACGGAACAGGTATGTTTTTGATAATAGAGTCCATGAGATATAATGCAGGGATTTTGAGCGGGACCGCACATGTGCTAAGGTGGTACTCGACCGCGTCGGCTACTCCTTTCCCGAACTCGCTACATTCCTGAGCAACCTCAGTGAGTCCTTGAATAATTGGACGTGAGTTGAATGTGAGTTCTTGAAGCGACTCCAAGAAGTCTTGCTTGACCTCTTCCATCTCTATAGACTATTGATATGTAAGCAGCTAAAGTATGGGGAGAGCGATCTACCGATGTATATATGTATAGGTATATAGGCAAATGGGTATTTAATCGTGGGTGGTCTCTGGAAACAGGTTGACACATTCCCGAAGCTTCAAATGGATATCTAAACTCAAAGGCTCGGTGAACTCTTCGCCGCACGCGCAGATCACCCGATCGTCCTTGAACAGAATAGAGTCCCATTTTATACACTTTTGGTGTTCAGTGTGCTCACTATAGTTTTGCTCAGTACTGAACTTTCCTCCACAATAGCACGTGTATGGAAAGGCACTCAGGCGAGGCACTTCATCCTCGGGCTCGCTGCTGCCCTCCTCTTGGTTTCTCTGCTTTGGGTCCTTGTTCTCGGTGTAGCGCACTGGTGCTGGGGGCGGTGGCATTGAGGTTGCTTGGGTCCTGATATTAGATCTAGCATTTTGAACAAGGTATTGAGCGGTGGTAATCGCTGAATTGCTTTGCTGTGGCTCCGTGTTGTCTGTTGACATCAAAGCTCCACACAAATTATAGTCAAGGCACCGTGGGGTATGTGGATGACATTAGATTTGGACCTCGAATGAGATTTACTGAGGGACCCACTTTACCTGGTGTTTCAGTCAGGGGTGTCAGAATAGGGTATCTCTTTTTGATGTTGCAGTGGAATATCTATAAACCTTCAAAAACCATCGCTGTGCCTCACCTTTTAGTGTATCTATTCATCCACTGGGGTGGCCGATGACCAACTGCAGGGAGATAGACGTGCATTGCATGGGGTTTCCGGGGACCAATATTCAGAACCGTAACTTGACCAACAAGAGAGGAGGCCCAAAAACATTTCAAACTGCAAAAAATTAACCCCAGGAAACTCTCTCTGGCCTGCAAAACCATCTAAAGCGGCACCTGGTGTGACTCTTCAATCAGTCCTATCGTTTTGCTTACCAAGAAAACCTCTTTTACCAAAAAAAAACCTCTTTGCTAGAAGAAGAAAATGGCAGCTCTCACAGCAGACACAAAGCAAAGTGGTACAGCTCGTGTGTTGGGTTCAGCATCTGCTGGGTTATGCGAACTCATGGTTTTTCACCCCGTGGACACCATCTCCAAGCGTCTCATGTCCAATCACGGCCGCGTGACTGGTGCCAGCCAACTGAACGCCATCATTTTCAAGGACAAAGCTGGCCTTCCTGTGGGCAAACGTCTTCTCTCCCTTTTCCCTGGTCTCGGTTACGCTGCTGGGTACAAGGTTTCCCAGCGAGTCTACAAGTATGGAGGCCAGCCCGTTGTCAACGACTATCTCACCAAAAACTATTCAGGCACCTTCAACAGCTTGTTTGGTGCCAAGTCGGGCAAGGCGTTGCTGAGTGCGACTGCCGGCTCCTTGATTGGTATTGGCGAGGTTGTTTTGCTGCCCCTTGATGTGCTCAAGATCAAGCGTCAGACAAACCCCGAGGCTTTCAAGGGTCGAGGGTTCTTCCAGATCATCAAGGATGAGGGGCTCGGACTTTACAGAGGTGCCGGTTGGACCGCTGCTCGCAACGCCCCTGGCTCTTTTGCTCTTTTCGGTGGTAACGCTTTCGCCAAGGAGTACGTCCTCGGCCTCAGCGACTACTCCAAGGCATCCTGGTACCAAAATACCATTGCCTCTATGTTTGGTGCCTCTGCTTCCTTGATTGTTTCTGCTCCCTTGGACGTCATCAAGACCCGTATCCAGAACCGTAACTTTGACAACCCCCAGGGCGGTTTCACTATTCTAAAAAATATGGTCAAGAACGAGGGCCCCACTGCTTTCTTCAAGGGATTGATCCCCAAACTTTTGACTACCGGCCCCAAGCTCGTGTTTTCTTTTGCTTTGGCCCAGACCTTGATCCCTGCCTTTGACAAGATGCTCTAAGAGGCCTAATTAAGGAGGCCCATTTGTAGGAGAGGCTAAAGCACTTTTGTATATAGAAGCCAACATGGCAGTAAAACAGTTTAATTGGCCTAGCCTAGTACATATCCTAGTGTATATCTAGTGTATCCTAGTAACCAGTACAATGTTTGATGGCCCCTGCTTTTGTGCCCCACAAGAAGACTCACACAACATCCTCTGACTTGCCCAGACCCCAAATGCTCTTACCACGACCGGTTACCCCCCAAAATCTGTTGTCTTTGAAAGCGAAAATGTTTATTGATTCAATTTGCAATTCCCCATTTTCGTGCAAAAAAGTCCCGAGCCACCACCATAGTTCTCCTCCCAACTCCATGGCTCTTCATCACATCACCGATAACATATGGATTGGTAGCTTGATTGCCACCTCGTCCGACCAAACATTCAAAAAAGAAAACATCACCCATCTCCTGAGTGTTTTGGACCTCCGGGCCGTTGGATACAAGGTGGAATCTTTTGGCAATATGATAAAAAAAAAAAATCTCGAGCACTTGTATATTGATTTACAGGACACTGAGGAGGAGCCGATTCTGCGTGTTTTTGAGCAAACAAACGCATTTATCGATGAAGCCATCTCCAGCAAAGGTGGGGTCCTCATTCACTGTATCGCGGGTATTTCCCGGTCAGTGACGGTAGCGTGCGCATATCTCATGTGGAGGAAAAAGTGGACCGACACGCAGGCGATTGAGTTTGTGCAGAGCAAACGGAAAATTGCCAACCCCAATGATTCTTTCCGACAACAGCTGCACGTTTACTATCTGTGCGGCTATGAGATTTCCAAAGACAAGAAACCGTACCGCGAGTGGCTTCTCAAGACACAGGCTTCAGATTTCCACCAGGGGATAACCCCAGATGTCCAATATACCGATACACAAGTGGCAGCGTTTCAATTGACCTGGCGTCATGTCGTGCCTCGGCTCACAACCGCCAACGTAAAGCAGCTGCTGGTAGACGGTAAACCAGTAGCAGTTACTGAACGGGTTGATCCCAATGTGTTTGACCATACCGTTGAGCTCGTTACCGAGGAGGGTCCCGCCATTGTGGTTTCGCCGTTGGACCTTCGCCAGACCATTGATAAACTGGCCGTCAAGTCTGTGGTTCTGCGATGTAAAAACTGCTCCACGCCTGTGGCCACCTCTGGCTCTTTTGTGGCCCACGAGGCCGGTAAACAGGGCACCTGCCAGCACCACTTCATGGAACCGGTGGAGTGGATGCGCCCCGAGCTGGAAAGATCACAAGTGGAAGGCAAACTGGCCTGCCCTAAATGCTTGCACAAGCTCGGAGCGTACGCATGGCAAGGCTCTAAATGCTCTTGCGGCACTTGGGTCACACCTAGCATCCGTCTCCAAAAGGGACGCGTAGACTGCATGGTATCACAGCAGAAACCATTGCTCTGAGAGGGGCGTTGCATCATATCTAATAAATATCATATTATATATATACTACAAATCCGTAAACATCTTTGCACGTTTGGCTTCCTGCCCCTTTTTGTTTTTATTTTTGTTTTTGGCCTTGTTTTTCCTCTTTTTACTGTTGGACGCATCAGGAGAGGGCTTGGCTTCGATAGCAGCATCTACCTCTTCCTTATGCCAGAGAGTGAGTCTTCCAAGAGATACGGTCACAAGGTGGTAGTCGCAATCCCACTCGAGAAAGCTGACCTCTTCACCCTCCTCGGGCTCGGCGTGGGTAACAGTGTTGAGGATTTTGCATGAGCGGGTGTCGACTTCATAGACCTTGCCCTCTGAGGTACCAGCATATACAGACTCCTCCGTTTCTCCAGCAATAATAGAGTCCACCGTGCCCTCCTTGGTGAGGCGAAGACGGTTCTGCTGGTCGAGCAGGTGGTCGTTGTTCCAAAACGTCAACAACCCCTCGGACATTCCAAAAACAGATTGGCGCTCATTCGGCACTGCGCAGCACAGCATCTCGTCTTCTTGGTCCTCAGAGGTAGTCTTGATGCCCTTGCGGATATCGATGGAAACAAGCGTGGACATACCGGTTACAAGGATATTGTACTGATTTTTGTGGTCCAGAGTAGCAATTGAGTTGACACAGTCGGGCACAACCTCTTGGATTTGGTGGGTTTTGCGGAGATCAAGGTCCAGTACCTGGAGGTTGCCATCATCGTCGCCAACAAAGACATAATGCGAGTTGAGGACAAATGCAGAGGCAACTCCTTCGACCTCGGTCTTGTTGACTACCTTGCCGGTATCAGAAGATGCCTTTTTGACTACTAGATCAGAGCCGGCGGTGTAGACATGCTTGCCGTCCTGTGAGTATAAAGCACCTCTGCATGACGATTTGTGACGCTTTGTGGTCCACTTGACTTTGGGGTCAGAGTCATAGGTGTATTCATACGCAGTAACTCTGCCAGACCCAAATCCTACGATAAACTCTTTTTTCTCGGGGTGGAATGCCACTGAGAATACGGGATCCTCATAGTCAATTGTAAATACAGGCATCCTGACAAGTGAAATTTTAGTCACGGAGTAGATGCGGTAGCGGGGGTGGACGTTTAATGTTGACATAAGTTTCCATAATTGATCAATCGATAAGTAATGATACACAATCAATCGATACGCAATTGATGCCCAGCAATTGATGCCCAGCAAATGATGTCCAGCAATCGATGTCCAGCAATTGATGTCCAACCCTTGAACCCACTCTCTTGAACTTGAAAATACCGCTTGCTGAAATGACTAATTAGCAATCAGAGGCCTATCGCCATAGTATAAAAAAAGCTTGGGAGCACATGCCGAATTTTCACTACACACTTCAAGGCAATCACAGGTAGGTTGTCTTACGAGAGTTGCCGCATAAAGTTCAATCACACCCTCTAGACCGAGGGTATTTTAATTAGTTCTAGCAACAATGTCTCTAGCAGTTGGGAATCGGCAAGTAAAGCTGCCCCCACTGAACCATGATGCCGAGTCTGAGGACCTTGTCTACCAGACCATCCACGAATTGACCGAGGAATCCAAGAAACTGGATGACCCATCGATGGAAGATTCGTTTTTTGTTTGCGATTTGAGCATTTTGAATCGCCAATATCGGAAATGGCAGTCCCAGCTTGATTTCGTCAAGCCCCACTATGCTGTCAAGTGCAACAATGACCCCAAAGTTTTGCGGGTTTTAGCTCAATTGGGATGCGGGTTCGACTGTGCTTCTTATCGCGAGATTGAAGCGGTGCTGAGCATGGATGTTGATCCCAGCCGCATCATTTACGCAAACACTGTCAAGAACCCGTCCTACATTAGGTGGGCTTGCGACCGCGGCGTCAAGCGCATGACGTTTGATAATGAGGACGAGCTGCACAAGATCAAAGAGTGCGCACCGCAATCTGAGCTGCTCCTGCGAATCATCACTGATGACGCGGACGCGGTGTGCCAGCTCAGTTGCAAATTCGGGGCCCCATTGAACTCCACCGCCAATCTGCTTGCTCTTTCCAAACAGCTGGGCCTCAAAGTGGTAGGCGTCGCTTTCCATATCGGCAGTGGCGGAGGATCCGCCGACTCGTACTCCAAGGCGCTTCGTGATGCCTCTGAGGTATTTGACCAGGCCAACTCCCTGGGTATCCGCATGAGCGTTCTCGACATTGGTGGAGGGTTCGAGGATCATACTTTTGAGCGTGATGCTTCAAATATTCGGGCCGCTTTTGAATCGCTCAAATTCCCTGAAACCGTGGAGGTCCTGGCAGAACCGGGCAGATTTATGGTTGCAGACGCATTCACACTGGCAAGCGCAGTAATTGGTCGCCGTGAGATGGCAACAAGGGCTATGCTCTACATTACAGATGGATGCTACGCCAACTTGAACTGTATTATATACGACCACCAGACCCCGGTCCCTTTGCTTCTTGGCACTGGTAGCACTGGTAGTACTGGCACGTATATGGCCTCAGTATGGGGCCCGACATGCGATGGGATCGACTGCATCACCTCGGAAACTAGTTTTCCTCGCAGAGTCAAGATCGGAGACTGGATCTACTTCAAGGGGGTAGGTGCATACACTTTAAGTGCGTCCACCACATTTAATGGGTTCAATTTCCACACCCGTGTGCACTATGTGTGTTCCAGACTGGAGTAGTAGTGTGGAGTCGAGCAGTGAACAGCACTTTCAATTATAGACATAATAACAATATTAATCAGTTAGCAGCAATCATATCTAGTTCTTTTTGGGGGACTTTGTGTCAATCTCAATGACGTTGATTCCGGGGGGCAAGCTCGAGATGATCTTTTTGGCCCGTTCGGGGTCGTTGACGTTGATGGTGTACACAAAGCGGGCACCGCGGAGCTTGAACTTGGTCTCGTTGCCGTTCTTTTTGACAGTAACAGTCTTGACGTGCTTCTGAGAAGCAAGAGTAACCAATTCACGGATATCCTTTACGACAGCGGGCATTATATGGACGAGGCGTACGCCACATTTTGGCCATATATGGGGGCCCCCCTGTGTCTCCCCTGCGTTGTCCCTGATTCGCTGTGACCCCGTGAGCCCTAGGTTTTCGGTTTTTGTTTATCTAATATATAACTCTAGAATCTCGAGTCTCGACATTGAATGGCAAACTCTCAATATCAGTATGTCAAAAACTACGAGAGAGAGAATTACCTTCTCCCGGAAACATATATTGTTGTTAGAGTAGATGGGCGTGGTTTCCATAGATTCTCAAAATTCTATGGTTTCGAAAAACCCAATGATCAAAATGCATTAAATGTAATGAATCAGGCCGCCATTGGGGTCCTCAAATCAGTCCAGGATATCGTGTTTGCTTATGGCGACAGTGATGAGTACTCTTTTGTGTTTGACCCCAGCACCACACTGTTTGAGAGGAGGGAAGCCAAGCTGATCACCACGGTTGTGAGTACTTTTACTGCATTTTATATGCAAGCATGGCCCCAATTAATGTCAAAACCGCTGGAAATGGCGCATCTCCCCACATTTGATGGACGGGCTGTGGTGTACCCCACATTCAGGGCCCTCCGGGACTATCTGAGCTGGCGACAGGTGGACTGTCACATCAACAATCTCTACAATACCACGTTCTGGAACCTTGTGCTAAAGGGCCTTACTCCCCAAGAGGCAGAGAGCAAGTTGTGTGGCACGCTGAGCAGCGATAAGAACGAGATTCTGTTCACGGAGTTGGGGATCAATTACAACAACGAGCCGGAAATGTTCAAAAAGGGCACAATTCTAATTTGGGACTCGCCCGTCGTCTCAACTGCTACTAATTTGAGCCCTCGGCAAAGGGATAAGCTTTGCAAAAAACGCACAAAGGCAGAGGTCAAGACATTGCACTGCGATATCATCAAGGATGGTTTTTGGCAATCAAACAATATTTTCACTACCCAGACCCAAGTGTCTTAAGTTTCCCAGACTTGAGTGTCCGAGAGTGCCCGAGAATGTCGAATATCCCGAGGTATCCACTGAGAAACAGGTGGAGGTTCACTGAGGAATTACAGAAACATAAAACAACCCCTCAAAACCCTCATGACCTCACTAAACTAATTAAGCTGCACCCGAATTGTGGGGTGGCTGGCTGGTTTCAGGCTTGACAGTATATGAATAAGCTGCTTATCATTCCGCTGGAGCATGGAAGACTACATGTCCAACTGGAGTTCAGCTCGTCCTGGATCGACACCACACACGCCTTTAGAGCAGGTACCCCCCACATTCCTGGCGCGCGGGGTGGGGAGCTCCACTTCGCTCTGCACAACCGACGACGAGGAGGCAGAGTCACAGTATGGCTGGACACCAGAGCAGGAGCAACTTGTTGCTTCGGTGTTGCAGGAGTATCGGGATAACCCCAGGAACACGCCATTTAGCGGCAGGTTTCCTCCTTCGGGTGTTGTTCAACGCGTGGCCCGCGCCGTGGTCAAGAGAGCATCGCAAGCGGGGCGCTCCGATTTCCCTCATTCCGTCGTGGCCATTCGCAAAAAGATCCTCTCAATTTGTGCTCGCGATGACCCCGATATGACCCCTCCCATGGCTTCTGCCGCCTTCAGCGCCCAGATTAACCAGCTGCCACAGCAACCCCACAACAGTTACCAGACGGGTGCGTTGGGTAGCGCCATGGACGGTCCCCTCCGTATAAACACCCAGAACCGTGCTGGATTTGGAGCACCGCTGGGCGCGCCGCTGGATGCACCGCTCTCTTCCCCTAGAGACTACGAGCAGTTTGACTTTAGTGAGGGCCGCGGCAGCAGCAACAACAACAACAACAGCAATGTGCCGCTGTCATCGCCATTCAAAGAGGAATTCAGAGCTCGGCCGGGCACAGCTGTGTATCAGCAGCAACCGCAGCAACCGCAGCAGCCCCCACATCCCTCCACAGACTCCAACGTGTTGAATATTGTTGCACAACGGAAACGCGATTCGCTCAAAATGAAGCGTGGTTTGAAGTAGTAGCCGAATATTTATTGTATCTTTTTCCCCGGGGGTAGTAGGCCATGGCATAACTCGCGAGGCCCTCTACATATCAGCTCAACTGCTGTATCCCTTGACCCATAGCGATCGTCTCACTCTGCAAAGTACAGTTGGACGCTCTGCGGTGGATCCATAATGGGAATTAACAAACGAAAAAGTCTGCACTCAAGTACCGTACGCCGGCAATGGCACTGGGCTGGCCGGTAACATGCCCTTCGCACAAGACGCTTGTAATAGGGATTGAAGGATGAAGCAGATACAAGCACCGGTACACTATCTATATATCAATATAAGTCACCATCAACAGTCATGATCTGCACCCAGATATTGAGTCTTGCTCAACAGCAGCCACTGCGCAAAAAAAGCGTGATTGCTCGACACATGGTATTCGTTACTCTATAGAAGTCTGCAGTCTGATAGTTGTGATAATATTGTCCCATTAGTTCCGATCGAGCCGGGCACATACACATCCATGGCGTTGTGCCACAGCCTATCTGCAAAAGGTATATGCAATGCAGGATAAGGGCATGGACACTGGGCATGGAAATTGGGCACGGCTCTAGAGCTCAATGAGAGAATTATGCTGAGCGAGACCATTGCTGACCGGGTCGCTGGCGTACAAGGCTAGACTAGTTATGGTTCTACAGTAGTCTAGTAAAAGTCTCCCGTCAAGCAACCCATCTCCTAGATGTCTCTTCAGTAAAAGCAGATCCACGGCTCTAGGGACTTGATCACTTGAGGGTAAAAAGGGATTTGAGGTACAATTCCCCTGCCTAAGCAATCGGCCGCCCGCACGAGGTTTTACTGGGGCCTTGAAGAGGTTACCGGCGGTCCAGTACAACTCCTGTGCTTCCTCATTGGCGGACGTGAACAAATGGCCTACAAGGCTGCGCTTATATGCGTGTTTCTCCAATTTCCCAGGGTCCATGTGGGGGG
>JAKTWO010000036.1:0-57136 GCA_030582055.1 Wickerhamiella lipophila | reverse complement strand
GGGGGGAGTGGATTGGAAACAAGCAGGCGGCTGTAAACGCCCCTTGCGATGTCTGGCTGCTGATTTCTGAATTTTTAGATATCAATCCACTCTTATACATTCGCCTGGCGCGAGTGTGCCAGTCATGGAGACAGATGTTTACCTCCGACCAGTTATGGCAGTACCTTGTACCAGTAGAGGGCCCCTCAAAAGGGTTTTATAGTGTTTTCGATGAGAAATTTAGCTTTGAATCAAAGTTCAAAGTTGATAAGATTCGCGCAACCCGGCAATTATTGATTGGAAAAGGTTATAGTAGTGCTGGAGCCTTATGGTGACGCCCTTTGGTATGCTAGCCCGTTGCTTCAGGTTGATCGTGATGTGCTTGATGTTAAGTAGCTGATTCGCCTTTTTTTATTTTCAGTTTGCTTCACTACAGCTCTAAATAACGCGCCCTCACTCTTTGAATTGAGGTGGGTCGCTCGCTTCTGCAAATTCGCCGTCACGTGACCAGGATTCTGATTCGTCACTCCACTGAAACTTTTTTTAAGGTTAGGGCGTCTGGTGTAGTTGGTTATCACATGTGCTTAGCATGCACGAGGTCAGCGGTTCGACTCCGCTGTCGTCCATTTTTTTCCACAGCAGGGCTGTCACACTTGATATTTTTTTTGCCGGATATCTCATTGGCAGAGTAACAAAATAGAAATAAACTTGTTTACACAGAATATATACTGGTTGTTTTAGATGTTACCGGCCTTCTTCAGGTGGTAGAAGGTGATGGCAAAAGGGGTACCGAGACCCACGGCGAAAAAGCCAAAGTGGAGGACCCAGTAAGGGACTCTGCGGTTGTGCACCTTCCAAGGCAGGTTGGAGTAGGGGCCATCAGGTCCGTGGCCCAAGCGGGTGGGCGATGTGGAGAAGTTGCGGCGAGCGATGCGCTGAGCAGAGGTGCGGAGCATATGAGAGTTGTCAGCTTCCCAGTGCTGAGATTGGTCACACGAATGTGGCGTGAGTGTGGCGTGAGTGTATGAACGGTCGTGGTGTATAAACGGTCGTGGTGAGTCTCGAGTAGTGCTCATTTGGTATTTGATATTTGATATATCTAGTGATTGACTGATGCCAGACCTCGCATCTAATCAAACAAACACCTAATCAAACAAACATCTAATCACACAAATATCCAATCAAGCATCGCACTATTTAGATCCCATCGCAGGTCATAAAACGTCAATGTGCTGGAATGTATGTAAATTTTGATTATCTCCAGATCCAAGGGCAGGGGTATGTTGATGTATGAATACGCGGCTCAACAGGAGGTGCGCGACCTCGAGGCGTGTTTGTTATCTGTAAAGGGCTTTGTATAGACATCTGGCGCCTATCATTGCCAAACTAGCGTATAAATTGACTACTTTGGTCCAATTCCTTATTATTCCTAAAACACTTTGGATCCACTAGCCCTTTGACTAGATTGCCAATTAGAAAAGATGGCAGATATGCACCCCTGGGATGCACGCGCTAAGCATCTCGCTGAAAACAACGAGACTCCAGGGACCAAAGGTGGGCCTGATGTATGTTATTACAAGCTAATTGTTTGGTGCTGAGGTTGCACTCTTTAAGTTTGTTGCATGCATATTGACGGCAGCTTGGGGCGGGAAGGGGTCTCCTGTCGCCAAGTACGCCAAGTAAAGCGGCATAAAAAAAAAAAAGTTGACTCTGTGTATTCTATAAATCAATTCAAGTAAACTAGCAGTAAATATTAGATCCCAGCTACAGAAAGAAGAAAAAAAAGTGAGCGAGGCAGCACCCCCATCAAAGTTATAACCCTCCACAGGGGCCTCCCCCCTTCGGCTTAGTCTTGTACAATGCCATCCAGCGAGACGAATAGCCAAAGTACCTCCAATGATACTCATCAGGTGCTTGGACTCGCTGTTGGTCTTGGTGTAGGTATCCCTGTGGTCCTGGTTATTGTTGTGCTGTGGTTTGTGACTGTGCGGCACAAACGTATGGCCAAGGAGGAAGACGAGCGCCACAAGGCCATTGATCTCGACGCGGAGATCTCTGTGGACCAGGAGAAAGCGCGTAGACACAGGCCTGTACCTGGTTCGACAACGTATCTCGCCAAGCAGCACGCAGCCTCTCAGCGTAGTCTCAACGCCTCGGCTTCAAACCATGCCCTTATAGCACCAAACGCGCGTAACGAGCACACGTTATCCATTGTTTCACACGATACAGATCAGGCTGACTTGCCGTACACGCCGTACATGCATGAGAAGGACAGCGATAGCCTCGACAATCTCACAAGAGGTCATCTCAACGACCTGGATCCCCCCAATTACCTCAAGGGCAATGGCCTCAGGTCCTCAAATTCGTCAGGCAGCCTCAGAGAGTATGGGTACAGGCGAAACTCGGGCAGCGATTGCCCAAGCATTGACTCCCGCGCTGCCAGTGCCAGCAGCCTCGGTCAGAGCTCGCCGATGCCTGATCGCAAAAAAAGTCGTGGCCATGCGGCAGTTTTGCAAATTTACGACGAGTATCAGTACCGTGCTGGCGGGGATCGTATCGAGGAAGAGGAGGAAGAGAGTAAACGGTCTCCGTTTGTCGACCAGGACAATTCAGATGCATTCAGTTTTGACGACCACAGAGAGACCCGCGAGTTTGCTCCTGAGTTTGCTGCAGAGCACTCTCATATTGACGAAAACGATGAGACGCTCGAGCTAGACTCCCCTGAGAGGTACAACCAGTCATACGGCAGCGAGGCAACCTTTGGCCACCTCGCACCAGGACACCTCGCACCAGGACACCACCCCCTCCCAGAGATTCCGCAAACATTTGAGGAGCCCGAAATTCAAGACTCTTCGTTTGCGCATTCCTCTTTTAATGACAACTCTTATAATTCAGCACAAGCGGAGGACTATCTGGTGACAGGGCGTTCAGAGTCTCCCCGGTATGAGGATGCAACAGCCAGTGAATTTCCCCAAAATGTCTCGCATAGTATCAATGCATCACCAGAGGCACATCCCGATCCCTTGCCCGACACCAGCAGCGTGCATTTATCTGAATATGATCAAGACGATCAAGATGACCGGCCAGCTTCAAGTATCTATGAGCATGCCGTGGCTCCCGGTGCTGCACCATATTCTCGTCCTGCTGAGCGTCGCCCGCAACACACGTCTCGTAATAATGACTGGAAACCAGTGACGCCTCAGATGCAGGATCCAGGTTTTGATTATCATCTCGAGGCCACGCCTATATCTCCTGCGAGCCCACTACACAGCGTTCCCAGTTTATCGGGTATCTCGCATGCATCGGGGAATACATCCCCCAACGCGGGCTCTCGCAGAGGCTCAATGTCAGAATATATGCCTGATGTACCGCATTTTAACCAAGGTATCCCCGGAAGTCCCGGCTCTCACAAGCAGCGCAAGCGGGCCAACAATGGTGTAGGGAATCAGATGACGACTTCTTCTAGCCAGAGCACGCTGGACTCGTCGGTTTTCATGGCAAAGCCAAGCAAATTCAACAAAAAAAACGGAGGAAAGCAAAATAAACTGCCTTCCGCCTCTCAGATGGGATTTTAGGACGCCTGTAGTCAAAGCCAGCTACCTAGCTATCAAAATATAGTGTATAATTGATGATTTATTTTAGCCATGTGTCACTACACTAGGAGTGATCAGGACATACAAGTCAATACCCCTGGTGAGGCAACATGACGTCATCAAACAGCGTGATGCTCAGTGCCGGTCACCTCTGGTAGAGCTGGGATGATCAATATCATAGTCAGGGTGTGGTCTAGTCAGTGTGCGGTCTGGTTTGAGAGTTCAGTCAGTCAGTCTGGTCTATATGAGCGCCAGGCAGAATTACCTTTCGATGTGTGAACCTCACTGTGCACTATAGTAAAAGGTCAACTCGTGCATGACCGCTATTCAAAGCTTTATCTATATTCTATAGTTCCTGTGGTTCCTGTGCGGTCCTCCAGATCGCATCTAGAGTGCATCCAATGTCATCATCGCCATATGCACGATCCTCAACGGGATTCCGATTACAGTAATATATAAATGTTAGACGCAGCCTGTACAAAGACCACAGCATCATAATGCGGTTTCCTGCTTTCTTTATCGGCCATGGAAGTCCCATGAACGCTATCGCCAATACGGCTGCGACCAAAGTCTGGGAAGAAGCCGCCAGAGAGATCCCGAGACCCGAGTCTATCCTGGTAGTCAGTGCGCACTGGACTGAGCCGCGGGTGGGAGTTCTGAGCATGGATCGCCCATCGACAATCCACGATTTTGGTAATTTCCCCCGGGAGCTTTTCGATAAGCAGTACCCTTCTCCTGGAAGCCCAGCGCTGGCCCACCGCGTCCAGAGCCTGCTCAAAGACACCGTTAATGTCGAGCTTGTCGACAAAGGGTGGGGCCTTGACCATGGCTCCTGGTCAGTTTTGAGCCAAATGTACCCAGAGGCAGATATCCCTGTGATTGAGCTGACCTTGGATAGCCGTAAAAGCGACGAATGGCATTTCGAGCTCGGCAGGAAACTTGCGCCACTGAGAGACGAAAATGTCTTGATTCTCGGCTCGGGGTCTCTGGTCCATAACCTTTACGAAACAAGGTTCTCAAACAAGCCAGAACCCGAGCAGTGGGCCCGCACGTTCAACGAGTTTGTGATTGCCAATATCGGTGCCCGCGAGCCGGCAGAAAGCCACCCGCTGGTTCAATGGACCCAGCACCCACTAGCGAAAAAAAACCATCCCACCCCAGAGCACTATCAACCGCTTTTGTACATTCTGGGCCTCATTGATGCCCACAAGGACGACCAAGTAACTACAATGCTTGAAGACGATTGGGACGGTAGTGCCATAAGCATGCTTTCAGTTAAAGTGGAGGAAACGGTAAAGGAACAAGAATCAAAGACTGATTTATAGGATTATCTGGATCAATGATTAGATTTACTAGATATCCGAGCAATGGGAATTGAGTGATGGGAATGCTATCTACATACATACATACAATACAATACACACATTATATTAGATTTCTAGAAATAGCCAAATAGCTGGAGCCACCATGCACCCAAGATGCACAAACTGAGGCCCAACCGAGGCTTCAATTTAGGGCTCAATTGCTAATGTAGTGGTATGTAGTATAATATAGTAAATACACATTGTACATATTGTATGCATTGCACCTCTCTTGGCGGTTCCAGGGACTAAGTCCCACCTGAGGCTGCGCTTACCTCACCACCATGGAAACATTGCTTGATTTCAGCCGTGAGCTGGACGTTACGGCACTAGACCAGCTGGTAGACTTGTTTTATTCAGGGCAAGGCACTGAATCCGAGCGTAAACAAGCCGATCAGGTCTTGAACCAGCTGCGCGACCACCCGGACTCATGGGTTCGGGCAGGTTCCATTCTCCAAAAAAGTACCAACGCCAACTCAAAGTTCTTGGCGCTTGCTACCCTCGATAAAATGATCAAGAGCAGATGGAAGACTTTGACAATGGAGGAACGCACCGGCATCCGCAATTTCGTCGGCGCAATGTGCCTCGAATGGGCCGCCACCCCTGATATCTTTGAGAACCAGCGCCAGCTACTAAACAAGGCCGACCTGACGCTCGTGGAGATCCTCAAGCAAGACTGGCCGCAGAATTGGCCCAGCTTCATCCCCGACATTGCCCAAACGTCCCGTGCCGGGCTGGAGGTGTGCGAGAACAACATGACCATCTTGCGTCTTTTGAGCGAAGAGGTGTTTGACTACAGCACTGATGGAATGACTCAAGCCAAAGCCCGTGCCCTCAAGACGCAGCTCAGCAATGAGTTTGAGGAGATTTTCAAGCTGTGCCATGAAGTGCTCAAGATGGCCGACCGGCCCTCCCTCGTCATTGCCACCCTCAAGTGCCTCAAGGGGTACCTGTCATGGATCCCGTTGGCATTTGTGTTTGAGACGGATATCATCGAGCTCCTCGTCACAAAGCTTCTCAAGCCCCATCAGTATCGCAACGTGACCCTAAAATGCCTTACCGAGATTGCCGGTTTACACACAGACCAGTACTCTCACCAATTAGTGCAAATGTTTGCTGCAGCAGTGAGTGCGCTCTCAGAAATCATCTCCCCCGACCAGGACCTCAAGAAAATGTACACAGAGGTCAATGCTCAGGACCAGGATTTCATTCAAAACTACTCGCTTTTCTTGTCAATTTTTCTCAGTAGCCACTTGCGTTTGGTTGAGCAAGCCGATCAGAGCCTGCTGATGCAGGTGCATGCCATTCTGCTGCAAATCTCCAAGGTCGAGGAGCGGGAAATCTTCAAGGGATGCCTCGAGTACTGGAGCAGGCTTGTTTTACAGCTGTTTGACGAGATCAAGGCCGTTCCTAATATTCAGCCCTCGTGCGGCGCTGTTTCGCCTGCCGTTTTGGCCCAGCACACTAACCTCCGCAAGCATCAGTACTCGCAAGTCCTCTCCCAGCTGCGGGTGATTATGATTGAGCACATGGTTAGACCCGAGGAGGTTCTGATCAGCGAGAATGAAGATGGCGAGATTGTTCGCGTCGCCTTCAAGGAAAACGACACCCTCACCCTCTACAAGTCGCTCAGGGACGTGCTGGTGTACCTCACCCATCTTGACGTTGAGGACACCGAGGCAATCATGAATGACAAACTGGAGCGGCAAGTAGATGGAAGCGAGTGGTCCTGGCATCGTATCAATACCCTGTGCTGGGCCATTGGCTCAATCTCCGGCACTATGAGTGTCACTACTGAAAAACACTTTTTGGTCCACGTTATCAAGAGACTATTGAAGCTTACAGAAAAAAGGTCCACCAAGGGCTCCAAGGCCGTTGTGGCCTCTAATATCATGTATATCGTGGGCCAATATCCTCGATTCTTGCGCGCTCGTGTGCACTGGACTTTTTTCAAGGCCGTTGTGAACAAGCTTTTTGAGTTTATGCACGAATCTCACGAGGGTGTCCAAGACATGGCCTGCGACACTTTTATGAAAATCGCCACGAAATGCAAGTCTCAATTCCTCGAGACGCCGGCGGATGAAGAGGCTCCGTTTATCGAGCAGATCATCGCCAACATTCAGAAGCATACCGATGACCTGGAACCCCACCAGGTGCAATCTTTCTACGAGTCTTGTGGACACATTTTGAGTGCTCAGCACAACAAAGACATGCAAAGCCGTCTGCTCGAGGAACTCATGCGCTTCCCCAATACAGTCTGGCAGCATCTTATTGGCGAGATCAGCTCCTCCCCCAACAATCTGCCGGATTCTGAGAATGTAAAGATTCTGGTAAATGTGATCAAAACCAACACCGCTGTTTGTGGCTCCTTGGGTGCTCCCTTTGAGACACAGCTCAGTTGCATGTTCAACGATATGATTGGGCTTTACGATATGCTGTCCAAACTGGTACTCTCCAACGCGTACTCTGACCCGCAGTTCACCCTCACTCATGTTTGCCGTACCCTTCGCGCTGCCAAACGCGAGATTTTGAAGCTCATGGAAGCCTACATCAGCGTGAGCGAGAACAAGGAGCTCGTCGCTACCCAGATTGCGCCCGCGCTTGTTTCCACAATTCTCGAGGACTATCGCCAGGTACCCCCTCAGCTTCGCGAATACGAGGTCCTCAAGTGTGTTACGGTTATTGTGGAAGGTGTAGCCCAGTACACTCAGGACATGGTGCTTCCAATTTTTGCAAATGTGTTTGAGTGCACTCTGAGTATGCTCAGCGAAGACCTTACCGAGTACCCCGAGTTCCGCGTCTCTTTTTTCAAGTTGCTCCGTGCCATCAACAAGCACTGTTTCTCAGCCCTGCTCCAGCTGCCTCCCGAGATCTTCAACCAGACCCTCAATGCGTGCTTGTGGGCTGCAAAGCATGATAACCGCGATGTCGAGGATGTTGGTCTCAGTCTCACGCTTGAGATTGTGGTGAATGTCCTGAAACTTGAAAACACAGAGCTGATTGGGAAATTTTTCAAACACTTCACGAAGCTGATTATTGGCGATACCTTCACAGTGCTCACTGATCCTGATCACAAATCTGGGTTTGCTCTCCAGAGCGAGATTTTCTTGGTGTTTATTGAGGCCGTGGAGCGCGAAAAGATCCCCGTCCCCCTCTACGACGAGGGCGAGGCTCCCGCCGGTACTTCCAACGCACAGTACCTAAAGGAGTACCTGTCAAGATCTCTGAAAGCAGCATTCCCCTATCTCCTCGAGCAAAAGCTTCAAATATTTGTTGTGGGGCTGTTTAGTCTCCTCAATAACCGCCAAGCATTCCGGGCCCATTTGCGGGACTTTTTGATCCAAATCAGAGAAATGGGCGGCGACGAGACTGATTATCTCTATGCTGAGGAGCGCTCCCGCGAATTAGAGACCGCTAAACGCGAGCAGTACCAACGTGATGCTCAGGTTCCTGGTTTGCTGAAGCCTGATGATATCGAGGACGAAGACGACTAGATTTGACATATGCATATAAAAAAAATTGAACGTACGAATTAAATGAAATACATGAAAGCTACAAAGCACTAAAACAGGAAGCACTAAAACAGGAAGCACTATAACTAGTTGAGGCGCATGAGGCGTTTACGGACCACCCCACACACTTTCAATTCCTGCGCCTACACCGCTATTTATGGACTCTAGGCTCAAGCCTTTTGGCTTGCTGTTTAACAAATCGCTCAACGATATGATCAGAGGGATGCGCAAGCGCAAGGACCCCGACCTGCTGGCAGGGTACCTTCGAGACACAATCGCCGAGTGTCGCGAGGAAGCAAAGAGCCCTGATCTGGATATCAAGGCCATGGCAGTTCTCAAGCTCGCGTATCTCGAGATGTACGGGTTCGACATGACGTGGGCCGGGTTCAATGTGCTCGAGGTCATGAGCAGCACCAAGTTTCAGCAGAAACGCATTGGATATCTGGCCGCGATGCAGACATTCCGAGACCCAGAGCTCCTCATGATGGCCACCAATCTGCTCAAAAACGATCTGAGCTCCAGCTCACTTCCTCGCGTGGCGATTGCCCTCAGTGGCTTGGCCACAATCGTCACCCCGCTCCTGGCCCAGGATATCAGCGAGGATATTCTCAAAATGCTCAATCATTCCATGCCCTACATTCGCAAAAAAGCGCTGCTGGCAATGTACAAGGTTGTGCTGCAATACCCCGAGGTGTTTGATCAGTTTGCCCAAAAGATCAAGGAACGGCTTTCCGTTGAGGGCGAGGACCCAAGCGTAGTGAGTGCGGCCATTAGTGTGCTGTGTGAGCTGGCAAACCAGGTAGACTCCCGGAAATTCATTGATCTGGCCCCTAGCCTGTATGAGCTGCTAGTGAGCAGCGACCACAATTGGTGCCGTATCAAGATCCTCAAGCTTTTCCCTCGTTTATGCCAATCGGAACCCCGTCTCAATACCCGGGTGCTGCCCGCGCTCGTTGAACTGATGCAAACAACAGAATCAATGAGTGTGCTTTATGAGTGCATTAATTGCTGTCTCAAGGGCGGGCTTGTCGATGCCGAAGACAGTGAGCTCGCGCAGAAATGTATTGGCCATTTACGCAGCATGGTGGAGACCCGCGACCAGAATCTCAAGTACGTTGCGTTGTCGGCTCTAGATAGCCTGCTGCGAATCAACCCAGGATTCCTCGCCAACGACAGCGAGCTGGTAACTGATGCAATCGACGACTCGGATCCCAGTATTAGACGCAGAGCGTTGGGAATGCTGGCCCCGCTGGTCAATGAAGATAATCTCTATGACATTGTCAATCGCCTCATGGAGCAGATTCGTGCAGACGATGTCACGCCAGATTATGGGCTCCAGCTGGCCAAAACCATCACCACACTCTGCAACAAAAATAACTACGAGTTCTTGCCCAATTTTGAGTGGTTTACCGAGGTATTGGTCGAAATGCTCGTCCTTACGCACCTTTTTGAGGGTGCGGGCGAGATTGTAGGCAAGCAATTGCAGAATGTGGCAGTTCGCGTCAAATCCGCCAGATCAGTGGTAATCATGGCCGCCCTCAACCTGAGTCTGAACCGTGAAATCGTCAAAAAACAGCCCCAGCTTACGCCCTACACTCTGTGGGTAATTGGCGAGTTTATCAGAGAATATTTCACCTCTGCCAATGCTTCGAGCGGCCCCGAGTTTATCTCGAATATTCTAAACATCTCACCAGTCCCCGCTGCCATCCCTGCCGTTGCAAAAATCTTTGCTGCATGGATTCGGACTCTTAGTTTCTGGTCCACACCGCAAGCAGAGATTGTGGGGAGAGTCATTGAAGGAATCATCAATTATTTGCAGCCATTGAGTATCTCTGCCGATGCGGAAATCCAGGAACGAGCAACACAGTTTTTGGAACTTTTCAAATTGGGCAACGACGCCCTCAACGAACAGTCGGATAGTGGTGGCAATGATGAAGAACCCCCGGCACTGCTCACAGTGGCTTTCACCTCGCTTTTCGATAGCTATGAGCTCAAGCCAATCGCAGCAAACGCGCAGCGTCGTATCGCTGTCCCTGTAGATCTCGATATCACTACTCCAATCACGCTCCCGGAGATTGACTTTAGCGAAAGCGATGGAGAATTTTCCGAGGATGAGCCGGAAGAACCCGTGGTTGAGCGTAAAAAGGATAAGAAAATGGATCCCTACTATATTCCAGTTCAGGAGACCTCTGAGGGTGAGGGTGTAAAAACGGGTTCGCCATCGTCAAGTGCGAGTGCAAGTGCGAGTGCGAGTGCCACAACCACGCCGCCGCCATCCTCCTCCTCCTCCTCCTTGCCAAACAAGCGTCGCGTTCAGCGCGTAAAAGTGGAGATCGCCCAGGACGAGACACTCGACTTGCCGAATGATTCACCTGAGAAGCCAGCAGTCGGCCCCAGGAAGCAGTCTCTTTTCCAACTCGGTAACCGTCTCCAGTCGCTGGAACTGGATCTCACAGAGCCACCAGCGGGAGACGAGGTGCAGGTCAAACACAAGACCAAAAAAAAGAAAAAAAAGTCAAAAAGCTCCAAGGAGGAGCAGCCCTTAGCTTCTCAATAGCCGTTAGCTTCTTTTAGTTTTTATCTATAAATCTCGTCGGGGTACCGCTTTCCTGCTTAGTTTGGTCTACCCACCTCACACCCACCTCTCGTGGCGTATGTACAATGTGTCTCCGCCAGTGCTCGAGAGTCTCAAGGCGACGTTGGCGCTCCAGAGTAGAATGGGAGATACGATATTGATCTTTGAGACGTTCACGGGCCTCGAGTTTGCTGTTGAAAACTCAAGCTCCACTGTTTTGTCGCGGGCGTTCTTCAGCCGGCACATTTTTGACAACACCATTGACCGGGAACGGGCTTATTGTGTTCCAAGTAGCACATTTGACCGGGTCTTATCTTCGATACCCCAAGCGTTTTCGGAATTGACCATTGAGTTTAGGGAAAAAGTGCATATCGAGGTTGTTTACAAAAAAATCCATCGTTCACACCAGATCGACCTGCTAGATTCGCCTGAGATCCCAAGAGGCGTGCTTTCGCTGCATGGATCCAACGCGTTTATCATCAAAATCGATATGCTGCGGGAGATCTTGACGCATTTCTCGCCAGCCGCAGAGCTGGTGGAGCTTTACTTTGACGCTGGGGAATCTATACGGTGGCGCGGCTATCGCAACCCAAAGCGTAACGGCAAGACCGAAATATACACCAAAATCGATTCTGCGGCAACAATGCACTATAGTGACATGTTTGTGGGGGTCGACGCCCAAGCACCTTGGAGGGCTGAGTTTCGGCTCAAGGAGCTGCGGCTGGCAGTTGCGTTTTTCGAGCGAGTGTGCCAAGATGCAGCAGCACGCAAAGTGAATTGCATTTTTGATCAGTCGGGGGCACCCCTAACTCTAATATATGCCGGCCAGCTGGAGGTGTTTAGCCTCCGGTTTGAAACGTCTACAAAACACGTACTGGCTTCGCCGGTGCATCTCAGCTGGAATGAAGTCAATAATGCTGTGCACTTGGATCTTCCCTATGAGGCTGCTCTTGTGGACCCGCAGACCCCGGAGCGGCAGTCACCGCCGGCTAAGCGCCAGAGACACACAAGGGTACCCACAAGGGTACCCACAAGTGTACTGGATGGGGACGGGGATGAACACGAAATTGATTATAGTGCTGCTCTTGTGGATCCACAGGCAGAAATTGAGGGCACTCAACAAGATCGCGTGCCGGGTCTATTTGACTGATCTTCTGGACGGATAGGTTGATCACGCGACGGCATTAATTGTATATACAGCTGTAGTATTGTTTGCATTGACTGTGGAGTTTGTGGATCGTGCACAGTCTGGGCTCTCGACGCTTCCAGGCAGCCTAGTCTGGACCTGATCCATCCCCACCCCTACATCCCCACCTACATCACTATCTAATTGTTAACAACAGCCTGTTGCTTGGAATCTTCAGTAGAGATATGCTCGAGGGCTTCCTGTTTACCGCCAAAGTACCAGTAGTTGGCCCAGCGAGCACCCTGGCCGAGCTGAGCGGCCTCGTTGACCAAGTGGCATCCAAACAGCAGTGGGTTCCAGGGCTTGACCTGGGTAGCATAGCGCATGAAAACAGCAGAATATACAATCAGGGAGCCGGTCATAGTACCAGAGATCATCTCAGGATCTTTCTTGAGATCCATCACGGCAGCAAAGGGAATACCAAAGTTGGACACAGGGCCCCAAAAGTGGGTGGAGCATACATCTAAGTTAGTAAATCGGCCTTAAAATAGGATAGACTACTTACAGTTAATCATTTTCTTGGAGAAAATAAAGTCTCTTGCCTTTGACCAGCTGCTCATTAGTAAACTGGCCCTTGGGACCCCTTCATATACTAGGCTCGAAGGCTCTCAGGCACTTTCTAGGCTCTTAGTAGTAACCACCATACATATCGACTAGTACAATGGAACCCGAATCCAAACGCCAAAAACTCGATGGAGATCTTTCTCGGGTCAGTGAGCAGGTCCTTGATAAAGCTAAAGATATAGAAAAGTGGATCGAGGAGCGACGAAAGAATTGGCCCACAAAAGAGCGTACTGAGGTTCGTAAGTCGGCTCCGAGCGGGGACCAGCCAGCAGCAGCTCCTCCAAAACCCCAGCAGACGGGCCGCAGACCAATGTGTAGGTATTTCCTTAGGGGCGCTTGCAAGGCCGGATCAAGCTGCAAGTTCTCGCATGAGCGTCAGCCTCAGGGCCCCAAAATCTACAAACGATTCGAGGCTCCAGCCAAGGGGTCGCTATTCAAGAAAATGGTTCAGAAAGATCTCGATAGGGAAGACGAGAAAATCGTTGATTTTATATGCTATCTTCGCCAAAAGGGTCTTTTAGGGTAGCCCTCACTCTAGCTCTCCCACCTTCACCACCACTACTAATCATGGTGCTCAATTTTGGCGACTGTATCATCTTGGAGGGTGTGTATGGTCTAGCGTTGACCCGAAAGGGTAATTTCAAAACAATTATGGTTTTCGAAAAGCACGATCAGCAGCTCATTGCCACTGCTACAACCTATGTGAGCAAGGCAAAGATGGAAAGTTTCACTCTAGTGGGGGAGCCTTCAGAGTCCGAGCTGTGGTGTAATTCAGGCCTGATTGACGGCAGTATAGTACCGCTTGAGTGGGTCCACCCAGCAGATATAGCGGATAGAATGGTTCCCGAGGACAGGATCGAATCGGCGCCGAAACGTGAGCCCCAGGTGTCTGCAGACCCGGCTCCCGTGACTCCACGGCGGCAACGCACCGCCAAAGCTTCTCAAACACCAAGCAGAGGTCGAAAGTTCAACATGACCCCCAAGAAGCTGTTTAAAGATAGCGATGAGTCTGATGAGTACAGTGGTGGGTCGTCTCATTCCGAGGACTCTGACGACTCTGATTTCGCAACCACATCGGCCGGCCCAGTCCCTACAACTCCCCGCAAACGTCGTGCTGCTGCACCCAAACAGGCCTCTTCACGGCCGACTAAAGTGGCTAAATTGGGCGACTCTACGTCTGCTAAAACACCTGATCTGCCTCCCGTCACACCCAGGAAAAAGAAAACAACACGTGCTGTAGTAACTGGCGACGAAATTTATAGTCAAAGAAGCCTACCCATCTCACCACACAAGGCAAGGCCAGAAACGCCCCGCAGTAAAGCCCGTAATTTGCTGCATGTAGCGTTTGTTCCCGAATCGTTGCCGTGCCGGACAGAGCAGTTCTCGCGCCTCTTTTACAAACTGCAAGAAGCCATCAAAAACAAGACCGGAACATGCATCTATGTGAGTGGTACCCCAGGCACGGGAAAGTCGTCTACCATTCGCGAGGTGGTTGAGCAGCTGGTGGTTCGCAAAGAGGACGGGGAACTGGAAGAGTTTGACGTGCTTGAGATCAACGGGATGCGACTGGGCCATGCAACCCTCGCGTATGACGCCCTCCATGACCATCTCCACGCGGGTGAAAGGATAGGGACCAAAAACGCAATGTCGGCGTTGGAGCGGCAGTTTAATGACAAGAAGAATAAAATGAACCCGCTGATTGTGATTATGGAAGAGCTCGACCAGCTCCTAACAAAGGACCAAAGCGTGATCTATAACTTCTTCAATTGGCCCACCCTTCCCAGCTCGCGCCTTATTGTCATTGCAGTATCAAACACACTTGATATGCCCGAACGGCTTCTCCAAAATAAAATCAAGAGCCGGCTGGGTCTCGAGAATATCAAGTTCCCGGGCTACAACCAGGGGGAGTTGAGAGAGATTCTGAATGCACGTTTGGAAGACTCTGATCTTGTTCTTGACGATGCGGTTGAGTATGTGGCCCGCAAAGTGGGCAATGTCTCTGGAGATGCGCGTAGAGCACTGGATATTTGCCGTCGAGCAGTGGAACTCGCCCCGGATAACGAGCCTGTGACTTTGGAGCACGTTTTGACCGCAATCAAAGAGTCTCAGCAGACGGCATCAACACCCATCCTTGCATCTCTCAGCCTTACTTCCAAAATTCTCATGATGGGGCTTTTCCAGTACTCAAAGCAGCAGATACGTGAGAGTGCGTATCCGGCAGCGGGAGTCCTACAGCACTGCAAAGACTACATCAAGACTTCGCCGCAACTCTCCAAGTTTGAGCATCTTTTATTCGGTAACAACAATGTGCGGATGCGTGGGTACCAGCACGCGATCTCTGAACTAGTCGAAGGCGGTCTCATTGCTCTAGAGTTCACCAAGGGCGACTCCACTGGAAACATCCGGCTAAATATCGACATGCAAACGGTTGAAAACGCATTACAGGATGATGAAATTATTTCAATCAGGTCTTAACTATATATATCATTAACTAGCATGAAGGCAGCTCCCACAGCTCTCCCTGCTTACACAACAATTCAGTCAATACTCAAGCTAGTCGATAAAGTAGATACCGCAGGGGCACTCGACGCAAAAGTTAAGCTCCCCCAGCCGAGTGTTATTACAAAAGCCAGCATCGAATGGAACCATGTAGCCTTCTTGGAGGCCGCCGCGGCTCACGTGGAGAGGCAGCAGATCGGTGAACTAGCGGTCCTCCTGGATCTGATGCTTTATGGCGTCGAAAAAGAGAAATTAGACCTCGACGATATCTTTTATGTTGTCGATTTCGTATTCAACAACCTCACAGTTCAACAGGCCGAGACGTTTTGGAGCGCCATTGACAGTCGCGGCGAGGACCTATCGCGAGGCCTTGTCCCTAATGGCAACCCGGGCATTTTCCTGGTGAAAATTCTGAAATCCCTGGTGGAGCGGCTCAACCCGTTTGTTGATACCAAGTTTAGAGCCAAGGTGGAGCAGTTTTACTACAATGCATTTGGACCCATTCCAGCCGACCCCAGCGATGAGCAAGTCCCGCTTTTAGTGCTAGAGCCGCCGAGCTCAGAGACGCCGAGCTCC
Organism: Wickerhamiella lipophila; assembly: GCA_030582055.1. NCBI lineage: Eukaryota > Fungi > Ascomycota > Dipodascomycetes > Dipodascales > Trichomonascaceae > Wickerhamiella > Wickerhamiella lipophila. The sequence goes on along the minus strand of JAKTWO010000036.1, from coordinate 41,291 downwards.
GCGTACAGGGTTCTGCTCTCGGTTGAAAAGAGCTTGGCGGACATGAGATCAGTTGCAGAGTCGCCCGAATCTTTGAAGGAGTTTCTCGAGAAAATCAGAGACCTGGACGATATTTTTGCCCGCCAAGCCGAGAACCAGCACCAGCTCAAGGGTGCTCATAGCGATCTTGTAATGTCGCCCAACCTCTTTGATTTCCAGGTCCGCGATCGCTCCTTCCAGTACAAGATCAGTATCCAGATTCTGCTATTTATTGAAGCTTTGCTGATGCTGCGTCCCTCTGAAATCGAGACGTTCACAGCCCAGAAAAGGGCCAAGCTAGTTTGGGGCAAGCTGGTGCTCGACGAAGAGCTGACATCCGCAGTCAATACTGCTAAACGAGTATGGTTCGCCCGTTTCAAGTCTCAAGCCACGCCTGAACAGCTCGAAGCATTGAGGCTCACAATCACTCGCGAAAAAGAGGCTCTGGCGTTTATGCTCCTCAAAGAGAAACCCGAACCCATAGAACTGGACTCGCAGGTGAACCTCGACGACGCCGAGTACACTCCCAAAATACGCAGCAAGCATTTCCACGAAATGGGCAATCAGAAACTTAGCGCTCTTTGGAGCCAGTCGCTTGGACCGGAGGCGTTTGTCGCCACCAATGATAAGCAAATTGATTCCCCTGCATCAATATACCAAAGAAGCAAGTCGGCCTCATCATCGGAAGATACTTGCGAAGCTGATCGGTGGGTAGCGCTGTTTATGCAACGAAAGACTGACTGGTCATCGCTCAGCCAAGGAGACCCTCCAGCAATTGGTCCCTTTTTCGGGCAGCCCAAAACACCGAAATCACCGTTGGTAGAGACCGATGATAGGGAGGAAAGTGCAAGTAACTCACCAGCCCCAAGAGATGCAGATTCGCCTAGAGATGGTCCCGTCAAGCGAGCTGATGCAAATGAAGAGGAAGTGCCTTCACCAAAACGCCCAAGATTAAGTCGCGACTCTCCACGGGATGTCTAGGCGATGAATGTGCGCTAAATGTCAGAGTCATTTGAAGAAACCCCTTCGTCTAGTGAGGTTTAGATTAATTATCAAGGCACTTTATGCGCTCCCATATGTTAAAATCGTCTCATTAGTCGTTGCAATTTATTCAAGTCGTATGATCTAACCTTGGCGCGTAGTGCGCCAACAAGTAGTTAAGATTCATGGGTACGTGCTCTAACAATAAATACCTAGGATTCATATATTGTAAACCGAAATTATGTAGACTATAAAACCTTTACGTGGCCTATACAACCTTTAATTCATGCTTCCCCTAAACTTCGCGTTTTTCCTCAACAGATTTCGTTCTTATCTCTTCTGCACGGATCTCCGATACCCCTGGTTTTGTAGTGTAGTCGGTTATCACTGCGGATTCTGATTCCGCCAACCCCGGTTCGAATCCGGGCAAGACCTCTTTTTACCCGATCTAGCATCTCTCTGCTGTAACTTTTTTATTAGTTTGCTTCGCTATAGCCTTTTAATAAAGATTGAATAAATACATTTACATTTGTGACCAGACGGGAACTAGTCCTTTGGCGCTGCACGGGAAATGATTAAATTCAAATGCAAAAAGGATGAGGAAGTGGGGGAAGGAAATAAACGACGCCCCTCCTTATCCCTGTGCTGCTTGAGACTGCTGCTCAACAGCCTTTTTCTGCTTTTCCCAAAAGTTGAGCGAGACAACTTCATCCTGACCGTGGTCATTCTCATGCACATAGATAATCTCGTGGGTGCTCTCATGCAAGAAGCGGATATTGTGACCGGGGATTGCGCATAAAAGATCAGTGTTCATGGTGCGGATTTCAATAAAAGTAGGCTCAAAGCCGATGAGATAAGGGTAGCACAGGACAATCTGCTGGGGGCAGCTCTCCCACTGGATAATCCATTGTGGCTTGGAGCGCCATCCGTTACCATTGATAAAGAATGAGAAATCAGAATAGTTTAGCAAAAACTCCTTGTTTATCCGATAAATGCTGATTGGGCGCAAAGAGTCTTTTTTGATGGCAAAGTCCAAGGACGTATCAGCAGGATCCAGCAGAGACTCGATCTTCATGGTGTTTAGGTCCAAAAGCTCAAACCCCTTGGAGCATCCCAAACACAAGTGAGATCGCAGATAAGACATGCTGACCATAGACGACGGCACTTCCACGGGAGGCTTGAAAGCCTTGAATCCTTCCGGCTGAGCCTGCTGCGAGGACAGCAATCGCCGTAAAGGTGGCCGCTTTTGTTGCAATACGCGAATGTCCGAGGGCTCGAATGTTTTAATGGTACTGCTAAGGGAGTTTGAGCGAATAACTGTAAGCAGTGTTCTGCCGCTGCACTCGGCAACTTCGTAAAAGTTGCATCCAGACGAAATCTGTTTGGCCTTTTTGCCCACTGCAACTGGCTCTTTATCCTCCAAAAGCTCCAAGTTAAGGGAGGAAACAGTCTTATCGCTGAGATAAAGCAGCGTATTGTACACATCCAAAACACTGATTTGAGTGACATGGCTTGTTTGTACTACCATCTCTGGTCTTGTGGCCTTGGGAACCCCATCTGTAAACCTCACTTCAGACATGTAGATTCCATTGGAATTGCCGTAAAGAAGCTTTCGGCCCGAGTCCATGGGTTTCGCACAGGTGATTCGAGGAATAAGGCCAGAGCCAAAGTAGCCACTTTGCAAAATGTGCTGGGTATAGACATCTGCGTTCTTTTTCAAAACTGCTTGCTGTTTGGCAATCTCGTCTAGCCAAGCACGGCGAGCCTGGAAAGTTGGAGCGTATAGTGTAATTTCGTATCCTCTCCGACCGATATGCTGGAATGTAATTTGGAAACTATCGCGCTTGTTGGACCCTGCTGTCAGAGTATTTTTGCGGAACGAAGATGTTGATCCGTTATGCGAAGAAGCAATAGACTGCTTGGCAATAACGGGGCCCTCATCAGTACGAATGCGCAAGAGCTCAAGAGGGATGGGCTTCGAATGGACCTTCATTGCGCCGCGCTTGTTATTATTCTTGGACTTTACAATTAAAATCGCGTGGTCAAATAAATATAGATGCAAATCGCCTTCACCGGGGCGTTTGGTCATATCGCCATCGTAGACCAGCAGACGGCTTTCATCTTGGAGTTTGAGATCAACGTACTCACCGGCCCTGAATGCAAGAGACTGATTAAGCTGAGTGAGCTGGAAGCGGTTTTCGGTCTTTCCGGACTCTGAGTTAAGTCTTCCGAGAACCTCGCGGATGATCTCGATGGCTTGTGTGATATTGGTGAAATCAGGGTTATCCTCAGGTGTCCTTTTGAGAATAGCATTGAGCAGCAGTGGATACCGAGCGAGACGAGTGGTGGGTTTACTGAGGTATCCATTGATCTCCAGATTACGAGATTCGGGCAACCTTTCGGTTTCCTCCACGAATTTAGAGAATGCAGGGTTATTGAGTTTCTCACGTTCATACTCATGTTTTCCGTATCTCTGCATAGACCCATACCGTACAAATGGCTCCAAGTCTTTGATGTAGTCTAGGACGATATCCGCAACCTCATGGATAACGGGGTTCTGCTGCTGGCGGCGAGTCAATGCTTCGGCAAACTTGATATTGATTGCATGCACTTCTAAAACGTTCAGGAACATTGTGCGGATAAATTTCTCTTTGCGAGCTTCCGGAATGATTCCAGTTGAGCGGCGCAAGGGCTTGATCCAAAAGTCGCGGAGGTACTCGAGGTCCTTGACAAAATCCCGCTCCGTGTAGATGAGCTCGCAGATTGCTTCTTGTCTGCGCTGTTCATCTTTGGGCACCGACTCTGCAACCTCTGTGGAGACCATTTGGATCCAGAGCTTTTGTTTCTCGTCATCGACTGGCACGACGCTCAAAGAGGGTTCATTCTGCAAGCCGGGGTCCAATTTCATATTGAGGCGGGCTTGCTGTTCAAGACGACGAGGACACGAGATTGAATAACACAGCTTGTCTCGCGTACAGGTAGGGGAGTAGCAGTCGGCCAGGAGGGTGAAAACGCCATCTATCACGTTATCACCGGGCTCATCGAATTGATACACCTCGTTGGGGCTGTCTCTTAGGCGGTTATCGTAGGTGACATCATGGAAATACTTTTGGGCATCGAGTGCTCGACCCAGTAGCAGGGCCAGATTTCTGTCGGGGGTTTTGATGATGTATGCAATGGCATCCACGGCCTCGGCGCCGGTAAAAGAGCTCTTGTAGAGCAGCTCGTTCTTCATGTGATTGCTCAACACGAGCGTTTCGCCGAGCTTGAGCGCCACGCGACTCAAAAGCGCCGGGTACACGAGCGGCTCTTTGCGGGACGTGGTCACAATTGTGGACCTCCCCATGGTTGTCATTGAGGAAATTGTGGAGGAGGACGCCTTACGGGTGACACTGACGCTCTGGCTCCGCTTCTCTCGGGGTGGTTCATCCTGCAGGCCCAGCTGATCGAGTCGGTGAGGGATCACACGTCCGCCCTTTGTTGTACTTGAAGATAAGCTTATGGAGCTGCCGTGTGGACGGCGCCGCATAAACTGGCTAACACTGCGAGTGGGCGGCGGTTGTTGTTGGGTGAGAGACTCCTGAGACATCTTGCGGAGATTCGACGCCGAGGAGTGGCCTCTCCGTAAATGCTCTTGTGGAATGCGACCAGGCGGAGGAGGCTGGCCGAATATTTGTTCGAATGCCGAGTACCGTGGGTTAACTGCACCCCCCTGGCGGTGGGCGGTCGCGCCGGGGTACATGCCTTCGGTCATTACGTGAGGGTATAGTTTCGGGTCCTCGCGCGCATATGGGCTTTAAAAAGAAAGGTGGAGGCTGACAAGCGCCTCGGCAAACTGAGATTAAACTTTCTGGTGCTGTCACATTAGATTATCTGTGTTTAAAGTATTTGTTTAACGCTTTACTCGTATCTCTCCACAATAACACGCAGATGGCGTCTATATAGATTGCTCCCCACGTGACGAATTATACATGTACCGTCTACAAATCCATCTGAGGTCGACTCTCGGCGACCCGATATCAAAATTCCTGCACCTGACGGACGGTAGCATTAGTATAAAACAGCTGCTCTACGATGCATCAGACCGTGTTCAGTCTGTGTACCCGGGCAACTCTTGCCTGAATATAGTTGGAGTCCAGGATGCACGCGCCTGTGACCTCGATCCGTCTTTTCTCGTCAACCAAGTGCTCTCAGATTTTGACGAGGTGCATCTTTTTGTTACGAATACGCTCAAAGCCGGCTCAAAACGCGTGCTCAACCCGCAAGATTCGCCTGTCAAGAGGAAAAAAGCGGGCGTGGGGAACGAGACCCCAACAAACGTCGTCGACGAGGGTAGCCTGGTTCAAGAGACCCCCACGCCTGCTGCTCGTAAACCGAATTCTAGCATCGCCGATAAGCAGCCCAAGCAGAAGGACCCAAAGGGCGCAAAGGGCGCAAAGAAGGCTCCGAATGATACAAAAAAGGACTCCAAGAAACGGAATAGCCCTGCAAAAAACACCCCAAAAAGCACCCCCAAAACCACTGCAACCACTTCAAGTCCCTCAAAAGGGTCGCTCACCACTGCCCAGCTCTTGCTCGCAGAGAAAGCAGAAGCGGGACAGGGCAGCATGCCTCCTCCAGTGCTGAATGTCATTGAGGAGACCCCAGAAAAGAACAGCACCAAGCCAGAAACGCCCGCAGAACGAGTAACGCCCGCACCAACGCCCGCCAAAGCTAAACCCAAAGCGAAACCCGAGAGCTCTTCTCCAGCTGTAGAGCCTCCTACCCAAGCTAATGAAAGCGATTCAACAGATAAAGCGGAAACCAAGGAGAGCGATCTAGAGGACTTTACTACTGCCACTGAATCCTCTGAGGGTGAGGCACCCACCCCAGTCAAAGCGGTGGAAATGCCCAAATCAGTGAAACAGAAGCCACAGCCACAGCCACAGCAAAAGTCAGCGCCGACCGCTAGGCCCGCTAGTCTCCCTCAACCGTCTGGGCCTGCCGCCCCGTCCCCTGCACCCAAGCAGGTGCGTGCTGGCCGCAACAGCCTGTCGAAACTAGAGAGTCTGCCGAGTATCGACGTTCACGATGGTAAAAAGAAAGAGGTCAAAAAGCAAGTAGAGTCCTCGGACGAGGAACTGTCTGCTGATGGCTCAAGTAGCTCTAACAGCGATAGCTCCAGCGACAGCGACAGTGGCGATGACAAGCCTAGCAAAAAGAAGCCTCGCCGCAGCACACTTTTGGCGGGTATGATTGGTAGAAAGTGATAATAGTACTCGAGGTAGCTTCACCGTCTAAATGTCCTCATCGCCTTATCGTACCAAATGAGCCGCGACAGTGCCGTACCATCCGCGACAGTGCTGTTATAATAATCTCGTTTTATAATGATAGTAATTTCGTATCATAATACAATAAATAAACTCCTAACTCTGAACTCCTTGGCTCTCTAAATCTGAACAAATATACTGCAGGGATCAATCTCGTCTCGTTGCTTGATCTTTATAGGGCCAGAGGCTCGATACCAATCTTGTTGCAGTACTTGTGGGGCGAGGAATCGGCCATTGTCGCGTTTGCGGAGACATCCTTCCACGAGAGCTTTCAAGTCGTCATATTCTGGGTGTGCGTTCTTAACCTTGTACCATGTCCAGTCGTTGCGAGCGATTCTGTGGGCTGTTTTGATCACTCGGCCTGAATTTGTTCTTGGTGGAGCATCAAACGGTAATCTTCCTTCGAGAACGGCATACGTCAACACTCCCAGGGCCCACATGTCGGTTTGACGGCCATCGTACGACTGCGAAAGGATGATTTCGGGTGGTACATAGTCTTCGCTTCCGCATCTAGTAGTGAGCATGGGATCTTTGGGATCAATTGCCCTGGCAAGACCCAAGTCAGTGACCACTGCCACGGGGTGTGGGTAGGTGACCGGGTCAATGGCGAGCAGTTGCTCCTTGGGGAGCGCAATGAGGATGTTTTCGAGTTTGAGGTCACGGTGCACAACGTTTTCAGAGTGCATATATGCCACAGCACTGACAATGTCGTGGATGATGCGCTTGGCCAGAGCTAGCGGCACATTGTCGGAGTGTCTTGCGATAAGCTCAAACAGATCGCCGCCCGGGAAATAGGGCAAAACTATGAGCGCACGTTCTGCGTCGAAATTGTAGGCATAAGTGCTAATCACGCACGGGTTCTTGAGTCGCTTTACAAGACCCACATCTCGCCGCATCGCCTCCTCTAGCTGCGCCCGCTCGGTTGTGCCCTCGACCCCGAGCTTTGTGATTTTGACGGCAACACGCACACACCTTGCCAGCTGGATCAGCTCGGGCTTGACCTGCGAAAGGGTGGGCGTGGCCAAGATCACCCGCGAGAACGATCCCTTGCCAAGGGCCTTGATTCGGTCCCATGTGGTCTTGTTGAGAGACTTGTCAAAGGCAATATACACATCTTGTTTATCGAGGAACCTGTCGCTGTGCGGCTCAACCGGTGTGGGAGTGTATGGGGTCTGGATCCGCTGCTTCTCACGGTGTAGGTTGGTTGTTCTATTGAGCTGCTGAGTGGCGACAAATTCGCCTCTTTTGGGGATAACTACATCCATGGCGGGCTGTGCAGAGTAAATTCTGCCCGGTGCAGTGGCCGAAAGACCCTGAAGGTACTGCTGTGGGGGGCGGGTCACGCTAGGGAGCCGCTGCAGAGGCGCTTGCGGGAGACGCATAAACGGCTCAAAGACACCAGTGTTACATGTAGGGCTAGGAAGACTGGATATATCGGTTTCAATGTTGTCGTTCGAGGAATCAACGTGCACACCGGTATCAAGGACCAGCTTTGGTTGATCCGGCATGTAAGCTGCTGACGGGAAAACCTCAGAATATGGGAGTGGGTATAAGGGGTGATGGGACTCTGATGGGCCCAAGCTGGGAGAGAAAGGTAGATGGAAAGGTCCAGCGGCTATGCCTAAAAGTAAAGATAAACAAATGGAACCAGGTCTTGGGGAATCAGTGAACGTGCCAGCATTTATCGACGACAAGTACCCGGTGGTAGATTATTTGCGTATATATTATAAATTGTTGCGTACTAAATTTACTTTTTTTTTTCGCTCCCATGCTATGTGTGCGTAGAGTTTCATGCACCCCGCCTTTTGGCACCCACTGCGTGCATATCTACAGGAGGCTATAGGTACTCAGCTACATGAGGCTATAGGTACTCAGCTACACTCGCTCTAAACTCGGGCAGCAGGTTGGTCTTGCTTGATATCTACGTAACCTAAGTTGATAAGCCTGCTAATTGCTAACTGCTAACTGCTAACTGCTAACCGCTAACTGCTAGAACTTCCCTACCAACCACCACCATCCACTCCCCCCCCTACCCCTTTACCCCCCTAGCACCCAAAATCCTCAGTGCCAATGGGACCCCCGATCCCGCACATTGAGGAGAACTATGTTAGCCTCCAACACGTTATAGGGAACGTGGTGCAACAGTGCTACGCAGACCTTCAAACTGTGATCCGTACATTACCCTCTATAGGTGCAGATGTAGCGCGTAAGCGTGAATTCTTAGCGCACATCGTCAACACTCGCCAGCAACTAGTAAAACTCTATGTGCTGTGCAAGTGGGCCGTTGTTTCTCCAGATATCTCTCAGTGTATAGATGTGGCCAACTGGCTCCACGGCCAGACAAACTGCTTCAATAACGTCGTGGCGGCCCTGTTTCATCTGCAGCAAAGCATGTCGGCGGCCAAACTCCAGTACGCAGACATTGAGAGCGCGCTCCAAATCCTCAAATACGGCGGGCCCATCCAGGAGACCTACAATTTCCTGGTCCCCAAGAAGCTCGATGCGGCGGCCATTCTCGAGACTCTGCGGGATCTCAACGTGCTGCTGGCCATCCGCCTGGCTTTGGTGGAGAAACTCTCGCCCATCTATCGCAATTACACAATCAAGGACGGCAGAGCAAAGTTCGTTGTCGAGAATGCCATGAAGATCGATATCGGCATTGCCGACGACTCGGTGGATGCGCGCTTCTTTTTCGTTGATTTCGAGCTTGGGTTTGAGTTTTCATCAACGCCTGCCATCAAGCTACAGCTTGAGACTATAGTCAATGACAAGCTCAACACCCTGGGCCTCAAGGCAACGCTCGACTGGGTGCTGCACTATTCCTCAAACTGCAAACTCGCGGTTATCGGGGGAAAGTTGCTGCAAATGGAGCAGCATTACTGGGCAAAAGTGCTAACTCATACGTTTAGTGCCTCCAAATCCCTAATCAACATTGCATATTGGTCGCGGCCCGGTTCCTACCAAATTCGCATTGGCATCAATCATTCACATTGCCTGCAAGTCCAGTGGCTTGTTCACGACCAGGAGTGGGCGATCCCAGAAGATATTTTGAAGGGTTTCACCGACAACTTTGATATCGATGCGCTCATAAGCTCGCTGACCCGGCACCACGCCAAAAATCTGCTCGAGCCACTCTTGAGCCTTCGCTGGGTGGAGAAAACAAGCGATACCCAGCTCGCTCTTGCATTATCCCGTGCTCGCTCTAGCCTCCTCACTGTGGACCACTCATCGGGCCAGATCTCTTTGCAGTCGAACGGCGGCGGAGATCTCACGAGACGCGCTCTAGACCAGCTCAACAACTCAGAAGATCTATCCAAGGGACCGCAAATTTTGGAGCAGCTCCGGCTGCTTGTACATCAGGAAATCATCATGCAGCGTGCCCAAGCGATCGGCTGGCAAGGGTTCTCCTCGATGCGGGTTGAGCCTACGGAGCTCACTAAACTCGGTGAAAATGTGGAGGTCGTATTGGGGCTCCGCCACGCATTATGGCCCCAGGGCTGGTTTGTTATTGTAACTCTGGGCCCCAAAGACCACACCAGCTGGGCAGCTACCCAGATGGTCTCGCGACAGAAAAGGTGGCACGTGGAGACGCTACACAAATTATCTATTTCCACCTCGGACCCGGACTATGCGCTATTTAATAAGCTTGCTGAAGTTTGCACAAAGCAATTCACAATGTATGAGCTGTGTCGCGAGCTGGACGCGGCTCAAGTCAAGTATAGCCAGGGTCGTTCAAAAATGCAATTGTATATTGACTTGAGGACCTTCAAAAAATCCACGTATACTAGCTGGGCGCATTCGGGGGTAATCACCAACGTGAGTGATGCCAGAGTGCAGCTTCAGATCCACATCAAGGATGAGCAGCTGGATCGGCTCGGACCAATCAATGAAGACGGGATTAGTCTCGAAAACCGAGTCCTAGAGATTTCTCTGGAGCGCAGCACACAGGCCCTGCCGCAGGTGGCCGCGAAAATCGACCAAATCGACCGGATTGCCCGGTGGTTGACTCTCGCATCACGGTCGTCCCTCAAGATTCGAAGGGCATCGCTCAAAGAATTGGAGCTCAACTATACAGATGACCCCTCCTCCGTCCTGACTATTCGTGGCGACGACCTGTATCTCGCCGACGAAAACCCCCAAAAATTCCTCACTCCGTTTCTTCCGCCTCTGCTGGCCAGGGGTGGCCCGTTTTCGGTCATTAACGTGCTCACGGTCACATTCCCAGTGTGCAAGGTTGTTCGTAAGCTTAATTGCATCGCCATTCCTCACAGCATAACCACTCTACGGATCCAGCTGTCCATATCTGGGGACGTGCCCCAGTTGTATGTCCAACTTCGTACATGGCGCGACCGCTACATGATTTATGTCACTGCTAATGAAGTCGCCTCGAGGCTAGAAGGCCTTCGAGGGATATTCACCTCACCAAGGCTTCAGGGCTGTATTCCTCTTGTGGACGGAGTCGCCGCACCCATCGACAAGAGCGAGGAGCTTCTCACCCACGCAGTCAGTCTTATGAGAGTGTAGTAAAGACTGTAATATAGACTGCAATATAGACTGCAATATAGACTGCAATATAGACTGTAATACTAACCCTCTACTGGACTGGCTTAACCCCTACCACTCTACTCAACCCACCACGCCACTAACTTCGTGGCGTCATGCGATCAAGCCGGTCACTGTACGGTGCGCTCGAGACGAAATGGAAAAATGTCTGGAAAAAGTATCCTCCGCAGACGGTCAAAGAGCCCACAAAGTCAAAAAGGTACCAGCTGTCGATGTTCCCCTATCCATCAGGCACAATGCATATAGGGCACCTTCGAGTGTACACTATTTCCGACGTCTTGGCCCGGTTTTGGCGTCTCAAGGGCCACCAAGTGCTTCATCCGATTGGTTGGGATGCGTTTGGGCTGCCTGCGGAAAACGCTGCCATTGAAAGAGGGATCTCTGCCCGCGAGTGGACGACCACAAACATCCATCAGATGCGGGAAGACATGGAGCTCATGTGCCCCTCTTTTGAATGGGACAAGCAAGTCGTCACTTGTGATCCCCTGTACTATAAGCATACCCAGAAGCTATTCTTGATGATGCATGAGGCCGGGCTGGCGTATCGAGCCAAGGCCCGCGTCAACTGGGACCCCGTCGAGCAAACCGTTTTGGCCAACGAGCAGGTAGACTCAAAGGGACGGTCATGGAGATCGGGAGCCATTGTCGAGCAGCGTGATTTGGAGCAATGGTTTCTCAAAATCACTGATTTCGCCAATGAACTCGATGGCGACCTCGCGCTCCTGGATCAATGGCCCGAGCACGTTAAAACAATGCAAAAAAACTGGATCGGCAAGTCCCAGGGCGTAGAAATCCGGTTCTCCAGAGATGTAGTTGTGTACACAACTCGCCCTGAAACTTTGGGGGGCGTCCAGTTTGTCTGTTTGAGCCTCGACCACCCGCTAGTGTCACTTCAAGCGGAAACCGATGCCGAGCTCCGGAAATTTGTGGGCCGGAGCTTTGGATATGGCTCTAAACAAGGGTACAAACTAGACTTGACTCTCGTGCATCCCCTCAATGGGTCTCAGGTCCCGGTATATGCGGCCCCGTACGTGATTTCCAGTTACGGAACAGGTGCCGTGATGGGTGTGCCTGCACATGACGACCGCGATTTTGAGTTTTGGAGGGAGAACGATGGAGGGATGGTCAGGGTGGTCATAGATACCGATACCGATGCGGGGGGCCCCACAGGCACTCTCAATGAAGCATCAGGATATGCTGGCCTCACTGTTGAAGAAGGAGCCAAAGCAATCACCGAGAAGCTTGTTGACCAAGGTATCGGTAATGTTAAAACCAAGTTCCGGCTCAGGGATTGGCTCATTTCCCGTCAGCGGTACTGGGGCGCGCCCATTCCGATTGTGCACTGTGATAGCTGTGGGAGTGTGCCTGTGCCCGACGATGAGCTGCCGGTAAAACTCCCGGAAAACCATACCGGCTCTCTGGCTCACTGCCGCGAGTTCATCGACACAACGTGCCCCAGCTGTGGCTCAAATGCTAAGCGCGATCCAGATACCATGGATACATTTATGGACTCTAGCTGGTATTTCCTGAGATACACGGATGCACACAACATTTCCGAGCCGTTCAGCAAGACCAAAGCGTCCGAGTGGATGCCAGTGGATATGTATGTGGGAGGGGTGGAGCACGCTATTCTACATTTACTGTACTCGAGATTTCTGTCTAAATTCCTCGTCAAGTATGGCTATTACGAAGATGAGGGGTTCAGCGGTGAGCCTTTTAAGCAGCTAGTCACCCAAGGAATGGTTCACGGCCGCACTATGGTTGACCCCGATAGTGCCAAGTTCCTTCGACCCAATGAGGTTATAGATGGAACAATCAAAGCCACGGGCAAGGAGCCCAGTATTGTTTATGAAAAGATGTCCAAATCAAAGTATAACGGCGTGAGCCCCGTCGAGGTTATTGAAAAGTACGGACCAGACGCCACCAGAGCGCACATTTTGTTTTCCGCGCCCGTGGCAGATGTGCTGCAGTGGGATACTGATAAGATTGTCGGCAGTGAGCGGTGGATCTCTCGAGTTGGTGCGCTCACAGATAAAGTGTGCTCCGTGAGTCGTGGTGCCCCCCAACCAGTGACCAATGAGGCCTGCCGGGCCTGGAACGAGTTTGTGGCCAAGCACAGAGACATATCCGAGTCTCTGGAATCCAAGCTCAGCCTGAACACCCTGATCTCCGACCTGATGATCTTGACCAATACCTGCAATACCCTCAGAGACACACAACTGGGCCCCAAGGCGCTCGAGTGCTTGCTTATATCTATGGCGCCAGTATGCCCTGTTAATGCAGAAGAGAATTGGGAGAAGCTTCAGACGTATTTGGGCCGGGAGTGGAGATCGGTATTCAGCTCAGATTGGCCTTTGCCCGAACCGCTAGAGGTTGAGAAACTGTATACTTTTGTGATTTTGTTGAATAACCGCAAAGTCGACCAGATCGAGATCAGTAGCGGTACGCAGGAAGCAGTAATAGCCGCTGCCCGGCTGAAGCACCCTCATGTCGCCGCGGCTCTTGACAAGGGCCCTAAGCGAATCGTATTTAAACCCAACAAAAAGGCCGGCGTTTTGGCAATCTTAGCTTAATGTTTCGGCTATCTTAGCTTTCAGCTACTTTAGCTTAATATATGTACATATTTTCTTTTGTTCTACTCTACTCTAAGCTTCTCCAGCAATAGTGCAGTGGCCACGCTAACATTAAGAGAATCAATCAATTGGTTCTCTCTTGATGGTTCAAGACAAGTAGAGTGCGTGCTTCTCTGCGCCAGCGATGTGCGTAACCCTTTGTCTTCGGATCCAATAAGTACGAGGCACGGCTTGTCTCGCAACGCGTGAAGCTCATTGGGATGAACACTGATCAAATCTGTGGCCTTTGTTTTGGGCAGGGTCGCAATTACGTTCCACGACTCCTCCCTAAGGATATCGAGTAGCTGGAGCGGGGAGTTGACTGTAAACACCGGCAAAAACTCAGCCGCACCTGCGGATGCTTTAATGACTTGTGGAGATATTGGCGCGCAGTTGCGTTTTGAAAACGCGACGAAATCGGCCCCGAGATAGTATGCACATCGAAGAACAGCCCCCATATTATGGGTGTCTGTGACCTGGTCAACGTATACACCCAGAGGCCACTTGCTGGTCAACTGGAGCTCCTCGTCTCCAACACTCAGCTGGTGCTCTTGCACTTTGAGATCCTGGAGTTCCAAGTACTCGCGCTGACTGACGGCGGCCACATAGTTGTTGTGAACGCCGCGGGAAGCCATCTCCTCTAGATGCTGCAGAGGCGTATTTGCCTGTAAAGGAATGTTCATGGCCGAGCACTTTTGGAGTATACCCACGTCAATATCATTGTACTTGTTGCCAGTAAAGACTTTAAACACTTTGCGAGATTCAAGAGCCGCTGCGACGGGGTTCTTGCCAAACAGATAGTCGGTTGTGGGGTTTTTTGCCCGGGTCTCTTTGAACTTTTGGGCAAATTTGGGATTGGGCAATGGTTTGGATTCGGCTGATTTGGCCGATTTGGCTCCAGCTGATTTGGCACCACCAGCTGCCCTATTCTTTGCCTGCTTGGCATGTACATGGGCGAATTTGTCTCTGAAAAAAGCATCCTTGTCCTGACCATCCCACGCTTTCTTTGCCTTGAGTGGTGCCCCAATTTCATCCACATATCTCTGAGAAACCGGTGGCCTAATTTTTTTCACTACCCGAGACATGGTTTTCACTTGATTTTCACTTGTTTTCGCTCTAACACTTTAGCACCTTCCACCTTAGCACCCCTTGTGGACCACCCCTTGAAACTTCTCTCGACCCTCCTAAAGTCAATGTCGATAGGCGAAACAAGTCCTGAGCTCGTAAACGAGTTCAAGACCGCGGCCACTGCAGTAACCAAGATGTTCAAGCTCGCAAGTGGCAACTTTGAGAACGCGTACCAGCAAGGGTACATGGACGCATTACGGCAATTATTAGACCAACTGGAAGCTGATGAGGATACAAATATACAGCAATGGGCAGTGCAACAGCTCACCGGCATGACACAGGGCGACTCTGCTCAACCCGTGGACCAGGTCGGCGACAAGCGACCCCACCAGGAGGCCTGGCAGATGAAGCGTGCACGCCATGATCCTGCAAACGACAATACTGATATGAGTCTTTGAATTTTGCATGGGTGGTGGTGGCTTTTCACTATGGTGGTGACTTTTTGCCATTGCCTCTTTATTTATCTTTAGAAAGCACAATGAGCTGATGGGCTGATGGGCTTTATTGAGCTGTATTTATATTGTTTACACGTTGGAGCAGTAGTTGTAGTTGTATTTAGTTTATACGTGGCTGAGTGTGTATCGTTGTATCGTGGTACCCATAGGCACTCAACTGGGGCAAGACAGTTGTGCACCACAACCAGGACGGGGTGGTAGCCAGAGGTCAACGACTGTAGAGCGACTGTAGAGCACCAATATAACTACCAGCCATGCAAGCTGCACCTCCTATCAAAAATTAAATAAATTAATACTATGCGCAATGATGATGCTATAAACCATCTCCACCTCTAATCTTCAGTGAAATTTCTCCGTCTGCTAGGGTGAACGTTCTCGAGATCCTTTTTGAGTTGCTGCTTGTCGACTTTGGCTTTCTCCTCGCGCTTCTCGTCAGCCTTTTTGGCTTCACGCTCAATCTGTTCGGCAAGCTCTTCGTGCATGGCCTTGTTTTTTTTTTCGAGCTTATCCTTGCGGACTTTACTATTGCCGCCGCCACCGGCAGTCAATTCCACATTGATTTTGCGGTATTTCAAAGAAGAATGGTGATAGCGAAGCGCAAGCTGCAAGGTTTCAGTATTGTCATAGTCGAAAAAGGCAAACCCTTTGCGCATACGGATCATAGCAGGCTTTGCAGCACCGAAATGCGCTCCCAGAGTTTCCGCATCGATATCGTACGGTAGATTTCCGACAAACAAAGTATTTCTCTTTTGGCCCTTGGGTTTGGTGGGCTTGGGGGGGTTTTTCGGGTCTGCTGCCTTTTCTTTTTCAAGCTCTTGCTTCTCAAGGGCTTGTTTTTTCTTTTCTTCCTTTGTGAGCTCGCCTTTTTTGAACTTTGCCGCTTTTTCTTGCTTTTTGGATAATTTTGTGATTGCAGGCATAAATTAAAATTCAAGGGTGCTGGGCGGGTGATATGCAGATATACACATAAGAGGTGCGCCAGAGCGTGGGCGAGGCGGGCGAGAGGGTGCGGCAATCAGTGAATTGAGATCTGAATGGCGATGGTATCTCTATAGTTGGTAACTTGCCTGCTATATTTGCCTACTGTATATAGGTACTCTATCTCATGCTTTGGGAACCAGATTTTTTTTTTCTTTTTTATCTTTCTTTTTTATCTTTCTTTTTTCTTTACCTGGGTTCTCTAGTCAACTCGTTCTAGTCAACTCGTTCTAGTCAACTCGATCTCCAACCACTCGTTTCAGGTTGTGCATAACTACACCTCGCAACTACACCTCGGACCTGGACCTGGCTGAGGATGTATACATAACCATAGCAATGACGGTAGCAAGCACTAGACAAGTAGAGAATAGAATAGGCAGAATTTGAGCGATTAAATATCTGGAGATAGAGAATGGCTCAGGTATCAGAATAGTCCGGTGCCAAAGATGCTTCTGTACCAGCTGTCACCCCTCGACCAACATCCCAGTCATCCCCCACACCGCGTTATGCCAGCGAATAGCGCAGATCTCCTCAAAGCGGAGCATTTAAACGAAATCACACACAGTGATGTGGGCGTAGAGTCGCTTTTGAGCCGGCTCAAGCAGAGTATCTACAGCTGTAAGGAGTTTGCCCTGTTTATAAAGAAACTAGCAATTCTCGAAAGCGAGCACGCTGCGCAGCTCAAAAAGACTGCGCGCACCATGAATGAGACGTTCAAGCGTCCAGAGGTCGCCAAGGGGACGTTCCAGCACCAAATCATTGAGATTGTGCGCGCCAACGAGCGCCTGGCCGATGCGGGCAACACCTTCATCGACACAATGCACAGAATTCATGAGGAAATCAACGAATTTGTCAAGAATTCCGACCGCCAGCGCAAGCTCGAGAAGGAAACCGCTCTCCGCAACGAGAAAACCCTCCAGGAGGCGGAGCAACTCGCTGAAAAGGCCAAATCTCGCTACGATTCGGCCGCAGAGGAGTTTGAGCGCGCGCGCAGCGGCGACCCGACCAAGAAAATTGCCCTCCGCCAAAAATCCGAGGAAGAGCTCCAGAAAAAAATGACCGTGGCGGAGATGGACTACCAGCAGAAAGTGGACGCTGCCCTGCGCCTCCGCCGCGATACCGAGAACCGTCTGCGGGTCGAGTCAGTCAATAAGATCAAGTCTCTGATTCTCGAAACGGACGATGCACTCGTGCTCCAGGTCACGCGGTTCGCCAACCTCAACGAGGCTCTGCAGCTCAATCGCGGGTTCGTGGTGGCTCCTATCAAGCCACCCAATGCTCCCCATGCGGCCCAGGGTATCAAGGAGATGGCAAACAAGATCGATCCCCAGCTCGACCTGTACAATTACATTCTCGATATCCCCAAGGTGAAAAAGTACCTCAATCGCCAACCTGTGGCATTCGTCAAGCATCCCGGTTCGACATCGACATCATCGATGCCTCCCGGTGCGTCGTCCAACACAGCTGCACAGTCTCTGGGTGGTCCTCGGGCGCGTCAGACCTCGACCTCGGCCACGTCCCTGACAACTCCAAACACGTCTACTGCTTCGTATACTCAGGGGAACATTCCGGCCCCTAGCAGGATCATATCCTCTGGTACTGCGAAATCAGGACCTGTTTTGGGCAACAAAGGTGGGGCTGCTGCAAGTGCTGGTGTTGGTCCTGGTCCTGGTCCTGGTTCCGGTCCTGGTTCCGGTCCTGGTTCTGGTCCTGGTTCCGGTGCTGGTTCCGGTGCTGGTTCCGGTGCTGGTTCCGGTGCTGGTCCCGGTGCTGGTCCTGCTACTGGTCCTGCTACTGGTCCTGGTTCTACCACTACCGCTGCTCCCAGCGCCGCTCCTAGCGCCGCTACTGCCACCGCCGCTACCGCCGCCGCCGCTTCTGGATATACATCCACAACCGCGGCCTCCCCACAGCCCGCGACTCCACAGCCCGAGTACGACCCTGCACAGCATGGGCTCCCCACCTATGGCACTCCTTTGGAGAAATTGCTGGTGTACGAGGATTCCACTGTGCCGAGAATAGTTTATCAGTGCGTTCAGGCAATTGACAATTTTGGACTGGAAGTCGAGGATATTTACAAGACACAGGGTAACGCCGCACAGGTGAGCGAGATCAAGCGGCTGTTTGACATTGATGCCGCAAACGTCGACCTCTTGCGTCCTTCCAAGAGCCTCAATGATATCCACTCTGTTGCATCAGCCCTCAAGCTGTACTTTAAGGGGCTGCCCGACCCCTTGTTGACTAGGGAGCATAATGACGAGCTCATCAATGCCGTCAATATCCCCGAGGAGACGCGCAGACGCGACACAATTCACACAATTATCAATCTCTTGCCAGATGCCAACTACACCACTCTACGGTACCTCATTTTCCACTTGTACCGCGTCCAGGAGCTTCAGGGCATCAACAAAATGTCCATTGAAGATATCTCGGTGGTGTGGGGCCCTGTACTCATGTCTGTGGACTACTCCAAGACCGGCGAGCTACCTGCCCAGGCCACCGTTTTGAGCATAATCCTTTCAAATGCGTATGCTATTTTTGATGCAGAGTAGCTGTTTTAGTTACAAGAGCTAATTGTATGTTAAATAAATCGTATCATCCTCCTTAAACTTTTTCTCCCGTGAAGACGGGACATAAAAGACGTACTGGTATGCAATGAGTTCCTTGAGCGTATCGTCCTTGAGGTTTTCGGGGATGCTGTGGAGATTGCCAACGCACAGCGAGTAGCCGGGAGCGGACAAAAGGGCCTCGAGGACGCGATAAGCAGCAAAACTGCACTCGATCCTCTGGTTGTTGAGCTGGACCTCGGCAAAAGTGTGGCCGAGATCCCATTGCACGAGACGGTTGGGGAACCTTGTTTGGTATTCAGCTGCCAGTTCCTTTGTTTCGCTCGTTTCAAACGGGAACTTGACCTGTTCGCACCAGTACTCTTGGTTGAATATCGCCTTGGTCTCGAGTTGCCTCGTAAACTGAGATGCATGCCATACCACCGCTTGCGACCCCTTGGCGTTTAGAATATTCATTCCGTGCACGAACCGGTTGGCCCCATCTTCCCCTTGCTGCTGCTGAAGGAACCCGTACTCACACGTGTACTTCCACAAGTTTTCGCCAAAGCTCTTGAGGAACGGCGACAGCTCCTCGTCCATAACGCTGGAATCCAGCTTTAAAATTTGTGATATGGTTTGTACGCAGCTGAATTTTTGTTGCTGCATGGAATAGGCGGCCAGCTGCGCCAGGATCTTGCCCACATGCTCATTCTCGGAGAAGAAATCGACCCAACAAGGGAAAAAAATATGTGACTGGCCGACAGGGCCTGCCAGTGTGATTTCGGCAAACTCGCAGAGCATCGTTGCGGCCACTAGCGGGTTTGGCTTGAGCGCGACGATATTTTGCCAGAATTCGCGCACTATAGTCTTGCAGACCCCGCGGAACTGGTAGGGCGATTCTATACTCGTTAGCATCTCGGCAAACTGCGCGAATAAATGCGGATGCTCCAGCAACAGCGGAGTCCAGTCGTCGCGGTATTCGGCGAATATCTGCTCAAGGACACACACCTCTAGTTTATGGAACCATGTGTCCAGCTGTGGGTCTGAATGTGGGTCTGAATGTGGGTCCGACTGTGGGCCTCCCTGCGGGTCCTCTCTTGTGTCCCCTCTTGTGTCCCCTCTTGTGTCCCCTCTTGTGTCCGACTGCGACTCCACCCCTTTAAACACCTGCGACCAAAAGTGCAGCTCCTTGGCTTTCCACTCGAGGTACCGGTCCATGAGGTGCTCGATCTCGGTACCCGCCAGCAATTGCAAAATACTACTGGCTATCATCTCCCGCAAATCGTTCAGTTGCTCCTCGCCGCATAATCTGCGCATCAACTCGAAATACTCGCCAAATACAACGGTGGACCCCCCACTAGAGTAGTACTGGTGATGAAGACTCAACAAGCTCTGTTTGATGCGCTGCATGGTTGTGTCTTGGCACAAATAAGTTTGTGTATAAAGGTCATTGAGGTGCTGGCGTACATTTCTTGCGCCATGGAGCCTCTTGACCGTGGGATTGAACCAGTATAAATAGTCATAGAGCCGCTCGATCTTGCACTGCATATTTTTGTGCACGCACTCCACGGTGGGTAAAACGAGACCCAAGTCGTCGGTGTCTTGTGTTTCTTGAGATAGGCCCGTGACCCATTCGATGAAAATTTCCTGAATCTGGTTCCATAAATCAGTGTTATCGCGGTCGTAAAGGAAAAGAATCCGGATTCGGGACAGTGAGAGGTGATTACTAGCTACCCATTGTGAAAGGGGCGTACTAAAGTACTCTTTGATAGCTTTCACGATAGCTGCTTCAAGGTCAGTGTCGAAATTAGCTGGGGTTTGAGGGCTAACCGTTTCGATTTGGATCTCGTACTCCCTCGACCGTTTTGAGATGTTTGAAGTCTCAAAGATATCTCTGAGGCCTTGTGGGGTGAAATTTGTGACTCCACGGGGGATTTTGTGTGAAATTGTATATGTTCGGTTCATGGGGTAGTGGCCTTGATCGGTTTGGCTGTGGCGGTGTGGTTATGGTTGTGGCGTTGGTGATTGTGTGGATCTGATCGGTTGTGGCGTTGGCGGTTGTGGCGATGGCGGTTGTGGCGATGGCGGTTGTGTATCTGTCGCTCACGTGACCTGACTCACATGACCCGACCCTTCACCCTCCCGTTCACCCTCCCGTTCACCCATTAGTCACACCATAACTAAAACTTAGGGCTTGGGGCTGCTACCCGACTCATCAATACCACTCTTGCACGCAAGTGAAACTTATCATCAGAATGGCCGACAGCACTGACCAGACCCGTCGCCGTAAGGTTGTAAAGAAGTTCTCTTACCGCGGTACTGACATCGCCGACCTCGTCAAGATGTCCACTGAGGACTTTGTCCCCCTCCTCCACGCCCGTGGCCGCCGGAAGTTCAAGAACGGTGTCGACCCCAAGGTCCAGCACTTTATGGTCAAGCTTGCCAAGGCCAAGTCTAGAACCGCCGAGGGTGACAAGCCTGCCCCTGTCAAGACCCACCTCCGTAACTGCATGATCGTCCCCGAGATGATCGGTAACGTCGTTGGTGTTTACAACGGTAAGGTCTTCAACGCTGTTGAGATCCGTCCCGAGATGGTTGGCAAGTACCTTGGTGAGTTCTCCATCTCCTACAAGCCCCCCAAGCGTAAGGCTGCCACCATGAACACCGCTTTCTCCCGCATGGTCGCCCTCAAATAAAAAACTACAATCTGTAGATAATTATATTCTTTATATGTGGCATTAAATTACACAATTTATTCAGGTAGTGGTGGGCAGGATATGCTCAGTCCAAAAGAAATGGAAGAAACAAAAATTCCCAAAATAACAAAAATAAAATAACAAAATTAAAATAACAAAAATAAATAAATAAACCGCACAAACCGCAATCAGTAAAGTGCAGCACCGTAGCGGCGCTCGATTTCGCCAATGATCTTGTAGAGAGACCGTACAACAAACCAGTGCGTCAGGCCCGGCAGTCTCTCGCGATTGAATCCCATCCACTCTACCGGCGGGGTCGCATGGCCCATATCGTGCAAGTTGGGGATATGAATCTCTGGAGGTGCCAATGGCACGTACTCGGGACGCATCTCTTGCATATACTCTTTGATAGATTTGGGGCGTTTGCCCGTCTCGAGTTTGGCGCGCTCTATGATAGCGACGCGAGATAGCCAGGTCCGCTCATGGGTTTCATAGAGCTCACGGATAAAGTTCAGGGTCCCGAGGTTCCACCCAACCTCCAAATCGCCCTCGAATAAGCTCTTGAATATATACTCAACGTGCTTGCCATCAATGTCGGTGGAATCCATGATGATTAGTGCCTCTGGGATATTGGCCAGCATGCTGGATGTAGCGCTGTCTCGAAGCCTCTCGAAAAAGTCATGCTGCGAGCCCCCACTAGCACTAACACTGACATTAGCACCCGCACTAGCCCGCGATGGCTTGATAGTGCCGAGACCCACGCGGTAGCCATGGGTTGCAATCTCGAGGTGGGAAGGAATCACGTTTTGCACTACCCGTTCGCGATCAAAAACAAACTTTGCGGTGTTTGCACTGATTTTGAGGGCATTTGTATCGTCAAAATTGGTAGGAAACACGTAAATGCGGACGCAATCCAGCTGCGCAGCCAGACGGACCCTTAGGTTGGCAAGGATATTGGAAATCACCTTGGAGGGGCCCTCGTCCCGGCCACTGTTCTCCAGCAGCGTCTTTTGGTAGACGGCTGTTTGTGCTCGCAAGAAATTCAGGGGCTCGACCACATCATAGAGGTTGGAAACCACAAGAGAGGTAAACGCGACAGACAGATCCTCCAATTGAGCAGAGATTAGCAGATTGTGCTGCCCTGACCTCACTTTAGCCACGTGGTTGGCGTAGCCCGCCCGGAACCCGGCGGCGCTTGCGGCCAAAAATTTGTGCCCATCAATACCCAGCGACACATCAAGTGACCCCATAGCGACTACCAGCTGGATCAGCGGAATAAGCTCTGCGTGCTCCCAGTATATCGTAAACCGTTTCGAAACGCCCGTCAGCCGGGCCTGGGCATCAAGACGTCCCTCAGAGGTCACATCGAGGGTATCGAGACCCACCGCCAGCTGCTGAGTGTTGCCCTGCCGGTGCGCAGATGCCCAGCTGTGGTCAGCGAGGATTTTAACCCGGCCAAGCGAGGCGCCGAGATCAGCACGGCACACAAGGTTGTTGATACACACGTTGGCCGTCCAGGTTATTGGATACTCTTCCAACAATTGGCGATACTTTTTGCCAATACTAGTAGCGGCCATGGGGTCGCTGGGGTCGCTGGGGTCGCCACTGTGCTCGCTGAGGTCGCCGCTGTGCTCAAACACCTCCTTTTTGGGGTTCCAGATTTCGATGAAAAGCTCAATGTCCTTGCACTGGGCTGCCCGGATCTCAAATTCTGGATTCTCAATGTTGATCCCAGCAATCATCCGCTCTTTCTGAGAGTCGCCCGAAATCTTGTGCATGATTGAAAACTGGAGCTCATCAAACCCTCCAAACCCGCTTCTTTCGTGCGAGTGTGCATGCTGTAGCATAAGATGTGCACGGCTAATGCAGCCTGTAACCGAGACATGGGCACACCCATCATCCATAGGAGTAGTTAGAAGCAGCTTGACGGCATTAGTAGAAACCGTGGTGGTGATTCTCGAGAATGGCTCGCAGCTCACACTCAGTCGCTGTTCCTTTAGGGAGATCATCACCGTAGTATCGACGCTTTTCAAGAACCGCAAGAGAACTTCGCTCTTGAGAGCCTCAAAGGATTTTGGGGTGGTGGTGGGGCGTGCAGCACTCGAGGGTCGCGCGGCGCAAGAGCTTGGCTTAGCCGGCTGCTCAGCACTCGCCAGCTGCTCCTCAGGCAACGGAGACGAATCATAGGCAGTGGTAGAGTACTTGAAGAGTGCCTTGAGTTCCTGCAACGCTTTGGGGTATATCTGGTTCGAGGACTCTGAGACATGCACATTAACCAACGCGAGATCCCGCGAGTCTTCACGGTGCTGGTACTCTACAATAGTGAGCATATCGGGGGAGTTGAGCTCCAATGAAGGTTTGGGTGCCTCCATGGCAGTTTCCCCCACGGATTCGGGTAGATTATCGTCCCACAACTTGAATATCGCAGCATCAAACTTGGTCTTGAGCTGCAGAGAGTACTCCATGAGGCCGCTTTCACTGCTCTCAATCGTGGCTTTGAGTTTGGGGATCATCGTATCGGGGGCATTAGACGTGCTTGACTCCTCCAACGAAACATAAAGAGGATGTTTTTCGAGAGTCTCCTGGCATTTATCGACAGAATTAATGAGCGCAGACACCATGATACCAAACGAGGCCCGCAAGTTCACGTGAAGCGATTCTCCGTTAATTATGACATGAATGAATTTTTCGCTGAGGAGCAAAGCGGCTACAATCTCGAGGTGCGGTAAATAGGCATAATTCAGGTACATGTTTTTCTCGGGAGATTTCCAGGGGGTGGCAATTGGGGTGATGGATAAGCCAGCAAGGTCCATGCGGCACTGCAGCTCGGCTAAATTGATCTGAAGCAGGCCAAATCCAGCGGTAATTCCTTCAGAGTCCAAGTTTCTGTTGTACTGCTCTGTCAGCCACGTAACCGAGAAATTATGCAATGCAACCATAGCCTTGATATCCGCCAGCATATCCAATAAACTTTTGGCACACTTCGGCTTCTTTTGTTTTTCGCCTTCGGGGAGAAAATTCATCACATTGGCCCGGACCTTATAAAAGGCCAAGTATATGGCAGCAACGCTGTTGGGGCTCAAAACGATCTTGCAAAACTCGCTCGTAAAGTAGATGCTACTCAAGTTGGCAATGCCGCGGTATTTGTGGAAAAGCTGTACAGACAGCACCTTGGTGGCGCTGGAGCCCTGCATCAGATGGGCACTGATCTCTGCGGTATTCACGTTGGCATACGAGATTTCGGATAAAGTGGCGCCAGTGGGCGTCCAGTCAAAAGTCTTGTAATTAGCAGAGATCTCATCAAAGTTAAACGAAAATGAAAAGTTGTCCACTGGGAGCGAGATCCGCACCTTGGTGATGGTGAATGACGAGTTCCAGCAGATTGGATTGGGCTTGGCTGGCGCGGGCGCTGGCTCGGGCGCTGGCTCGGGCGCTGGTTCGGGCTCGACCTGATCGATCTTGGGTGTATCTGCCTCCCCTTCCGCCTCCCTTGCAATCTGAACGGTTCTCCTAAAAGCCGCGTGTGTACTCTTCGCGCACTCCACAACGGGAGGGGACTCCATGAACCGGAAAACCAAAAGAATAGAGGTAGTCTCGAGGTTTACTTGGTCGACATCGTACTTGATATCAAACGCCGGCGCTGCTAGATCAGCCCTGACCAGAATACTGGTACCCTCTACCAAAAAGCTTCCAAGGGATTGGTCGTCATTGAGTACCTTCAAGACATACGACTGCCACTCGATACTCGCCAGCACAGCATTCTCCTCCGGCATCCTGCCCTTGAGGGCGAAATCGGATCCCGTGAATAACAAGCTCAAGTCTTTCATAGCCTGCACCTTGAAGACAAAGTCAGATACCATAAAGTTTATATTCACCAAGAGTTCGATAGGCGGCGCCGACTCCGACTCAGATCTAGGGGGACAACTAGCCGACTTGGGAGGACAAGTAGACGCTTGGAATGACCTGATAAGCTCATTGACTTGAGCCACCTCGTTCACCAGAACCAGTTCTGCCGTTTTGCAAAACTCTTCAAGAGTAGCGTTGATGGCAAGGTTGAGCGTCCCTACATCGACCGCGAGCCACAGGGGTCCCTTCAGGTTGGTGGTATTAGTACTGAACCCCACATTGACTCGCTCCATCAGATAGTCCACTAGTTCCAGCTCCATTTGGGGGCTGTAGAGGCGAATAGCAGATAAAGAGCTCCTGTACACTCCCGACGCGAAAAGAGTATCAGCGCCCTCATGATAATCAATGGTGGTCACAAGCTGGACATCTTTATTCTGAAACTCGCATTGCAGTGACTTGCCCTGCAGGTCAGCACTCCAGTCGCGAATACTAAGAGTGATTACGCCTTGGATTGTGTTGGTCGATGCAGAGGCTTCGTTCTCCGGGGCCTCATCTGGGATCTCATCTGAGATCCCATCACCGACCTCACTTGCAAGCTTTATCCTATTGAGAATCTCAACAAGACGTAAAATATCCCAGGTAATTCCTAGACGCGCCCTCTGAGTACTGACTGCAAATAAGCACTTGACCCAGCTATCGCTTGGTTTCTTGAGCCTGCCGTGAACCTCAAACTCATCCAACACCAAGTAGTCTTCCGAGGTATCGCTATATTTCAGGATTGTGGAAAGACTCTCGACATAGAGAGCCATTTTATGGAGATTGGGAATATCGCTAGACTTTTCGAGCTCGGCAAAGATACGCGCATTGTCCAATGGATCGGTCCGCTCCCAGCTACGCCAGTGCTCGAGGATCTCCAGTAGCTGCTCCTTTGCATTTGCGGGCGGCTCCACAATCTCAATATGGGGTATGTTCGCCAGCAGGTACCGCAAACGCATTGCAATACGCCAAGAAATGTCTCCTCTGATATTGTTCGTGACCTGAACCGCAGGGGTACGCGAAAGCACGTATGGATCGCGCTCAACTCCTGCCCTTTGACCAGCCACCAGCACAGAGTATATCAAGCTGGCGACATTGGTTTCAACGCTGGGGTTTGGTCTCGAGCTTACGGGTTTACTTATCTCGCGCATAAACCGCGCCAGTTCTTCAAGCTCATCTGCTTTTGTGGTGAAATCAAGCGTTCCAGTACGCCATTCAACGGCGGAGCCAGATTCGTCGCTCTCGGTAAAAATGAACTCTGGACGGCTCAAATCGATCCGAGTGGCCTCTGTTTTCTGAGTTCGTGCACCGGCTACAATCCGCTCAAAGCTGGCAGTGAAGTCTTTGGAAGAACGCGGCTGCTGGAGCATTTCTTTTGCGGTGGAAATGTTTCCCAGTATTTGGATATTGGATAGTCCCATGAATAGGTGGGGGTGAGGGTTTTGGGGGTTGTGGGGGTCGCGGTGGTCACGGTGGTCGCGGTGGTCGCGGTGGTCGCGGTGGTCACTGTGGTCACTGTGACCGCCACCGTCGCTACTCAGGCCGCTACCTTCGCCGCTACTCAGGCCACTACCTTCGCTACCCCCACCGAAAACTTTAACGTCGGCCCCTGGAATCTGCACAAGAACACGCATATTGTCCTTGAGGGTGGGCTTTTTCAAATCACCAACCAGCTGACACTCTAGCTCATCCATGACGGCCTCAGCATCCGCAGTGCTGATAATCTCCACCAGGTTCGCAATAACTTGCTGCAAATGCACGTGCACCTTGCCATCGATACTTCCCAGCTCCATTACCACATTGACTGAATCGCCGTCAGTAGCTTGGTACGGGCCAGGGCCATCGACACTACTAGGCGCACAGTTGACCGGAAACACAGGTGCGCTTTTCGCATCCTTGGCATCATTTTGTGGCATATTCCATTCTCTGAGCGAAAGGTACTTTGAGTTTTCCGGATCACCAGTATCCGCCTTTGCGCGGCGTTTAACGTTTGCAGAGCCATCAAGGGACGAAACCTCGCTTGAGCTCTCCTCGTATACTCCACTTCCATACAGCGAAACCTCTGAAGAAGCGGTCTCAGAGCCACGCAAGTTACCCTTGTAGTCAAAGTGGCCCATTTCCGCATCAATGATGATGAGGGTCTCTCTGGTTAGTTGAGGAGCCATGGGAGGAATCGGCATAGCGGGTACCACGTGCGGTGTATCTGATTTGTTCACATTATACCTTGGATCTGAGCGGTGCTCTTCGTCAAGCAAAAAGGGGCACCGGTGAAACAACGAATCGTGGACCATTATATGCTCCTGCTGCTCTTGATAATGCTTTTGGTGATTGCTCTTGACGGTAAAGATGGTCGTTCTCAACGTTGTTTCGAAATCCAAAATGCATTTATCGGACTCATAAACTTCTTGGGACCCACCGCGGGACCCAGAAACGTGAATTGAAGGAATATCGACAAAGATCTTATCGCTATACCGCGGGTTGGCCAGATCATTAAACTTGATGTTTACGCAGCTGGTATTGACATTGAGGCTGTCTTGTAAAACATTGATCTTTAAGGAGATGGACGCAATCGCCGCCGAAACAAATGTCACGTCGACGGGTTTGAAGATGTCGAAAAATGGTCTGTTCTCAGCATTGGCAAACCCATGGACAAAGCACTGGCCGATTTGCGGTAACATTTTGAGACCCTCGGCCGGCATGTTCAGTGCTAGATCGCCGATATCGAAATCCCATTTGCAGATATATGTAGGCTCCGATGGTGGTAGCCCAAACATGCGGTGGGCTCGTGCAATCAGTTCATCGGTCCGTATGATGGTGATGGTGGTGTTTGCGGGTCCGGTGGCTCCATGGGTTCCGTCGGAGGCACAGGCTAGCACCTCATTCGGCGATAGACCCTTTTTGAGGAACCCCTTGACCGGGGAAAACTCGGTTTGAAGATCCATATAGTAATTGTTGAGCCGTAAGTCTGCGGTCCAGCTCTCGGTGAAAAGGCTCAAGTTATCTTTGGCCGAGTAGAGATGAGCAGGGAAAACAAAGCAGGCATTTTCAACGTTACTAGTCACCCGATAGTCCACATCAACGCCTTCTCTGGTCACCGAGTACTTGGGAGGCTCAAACTCGCTCATGGCAAACTCCTCGGGTGTCTGGAACTTGAAATCCAGCCCGCCATAGTTATCGATAATCGTGATAAGGTAGTCAATTACCGCACCAAACGCGACCAGAGTGAAATCGTGAGCGTGGATATCGATGGAATGCCCCTCAACGCGGGAGTATTCAACCTCAGAAAAGTAAGTGATACCATAACAAAGCTGGAAATCATGCGCAATGCCCACTGTTTTCGAGTCCAAAAACGCGTCAAGAGTGTGCCATGAGGGGGTAAGGATATCCATGGAGAGGCACTCGGTATAATAATCAGCGGTAATTCGGTTCGAAACGGGCGCAACCTGGTCAAAGGGCAATACGGCCTGGAGACTGGATTTGGCGGCACTAAACACCAGAAAAGAATTTTCGCTCAGCGAGGTGGGGCTGCTGATAATGTTGTGAGTATTCACATTTGCAAACAGCTTGAGGTCATTGAAAGTGAAATCGACCTTGTAAATAGTGGGAATAAATAGCTCGTAGGGGATCTTCTGGTCGCTGCTCAAGTCCTCAGTCAGGTCAACTACCAAATTGATGTGCTCGCGGAGCAGGAAAATGCGTCCGCCGTCAATAACCTGACTGAATCCCCACGTTTGGAGCCCGTTCCACTCTAGAGGTGTTGACTGGGTCATTACAATGTGGTACGAATCGCTATGCAGCAGCTCCGCGTGGTTCACGCTCGACCGGATTTGGGCTCTGAGCAGGTTCGCCTCGACGTAGTTCTTGAACCCGTAATTTTGGGGGAGTGCATCGACGCTGAGTTTGAGGCTCGAGCCATCAGCCACTACGAGCTCCAACCACCCATATGGCACCTCTCTGAAATCATCATCGCCGCTAGTGGCACCGCCAACTGCGTTTGAGAGGGTCTTGGACTCCACTGATTTGGAGAATTCCCGAATAGGTATCCTTAGCGTTGTGATTCCTTGGAAAACAACATTTGTAGTGTACTTGGACCACTGTCTAAGCGCTCCAACCCGCTGGCTATAAGGAGTATAGGTTTTGCATTTGGCCGGGAAAAAGAGCTCGTAAAACTCGATACGGCGCCGCTCCGTCCACGGACCATAGTTGAGGGCGGCATTGGAGAGGGTGACCACATAGCCCACCTCTGGATCGGGGAGCGAGGTATCTTGGCACACATCGGGCACATCGTAAAAGTAATCCAGGTCCAAGACATCGCATTCCAGGAGCTTTGACACTTTTGTGTACTCCTCTGGGGTATCATCGCCAAACCGGGCTGCCGGGTGGTCCGTGTTCTTGTTCTTGTCTGTGTCCGGCTTATGGCCGCCGCCGCCGCCGCCGCCCTTCCCAAAAACCCCTCTGAGCGAGTACCAATGTGCAATCTTTGATTTTGATTTCTTTGGAATCTCTGGGTCGAAATCGCGGTTGGCCGTGAATGAGATTTTGGGCTTTAACATCTTTGTGCGGTACATCAATTGATAGCGATCGCACGCGACTGAAGAAGGCCCCACATCGATATCCATTGTAGCACTTTTTGAGTACGCGACCATTAGCGTGCTGGTGGAATGGTTGCCGAAAATGACAGAAAAAGTGTCCACCTCAAGAGTGACGGGCATTGCCTTGAAAGTAAACCGCTCACTGCGAGTAAATTCTTGTTTAGCCCCCAGCGTGCTCTGAGTGGACTCTTTAGTGGCGCAGGGGGTCACCGGCACCTCCTCGTTGAACTCATACGCGCTGCTTTGGTTATAAATGAACCATTCGAATCCGGTGAGCCGCACAAAGTTACGCGATTGTCTTGCGCGCTGTTTAGAGCCACCCAAGGCCTTAGTCGGCTCGTGGAAACCATTCAGCTGGGCCCGCTTAAGCCAGTATCGCCAAGTGTAGCTGCCGTGGAGGATCGAGATTGCTTGGTTTTCACTGATGTAAACGAGGTTCTTGAAGAATATTCGCCCGCCAACAAAGCTGAATTTCACCGAGGACACGCTGAAATAGACGCGCTGCTTCTTCCACAGGCACCAGCCAACCACTTGCGACAGAATGAACCCCAGCACTCGGTCAATGTAGAAAAGGACAAACGTCACAGCAATGATGGCCACCAACCAGTCGGCTAAGAACACATAGCTGAACTGCCTGTAGTTTATAATGGATGTGAATCCAAAATTAAGCGTGCTCATTGCCGCCGGCCCACTGCTTGTTGATTAAGGTTGGGTCTGGTGGGTCTTGACGGGGCGCATGGCGGACTCCTCCGATAGTTATTAGAGCCGATAATAGTGAAAAGGTTGGATAAGTTGGATAATAAGGAGGTTTAGTGTAAGGGTTTGGATAGTGGGCTATGTGTATGTTTGGCCGGACACAATGCAATGAGAATTGCACGGCGATCACTACGCATTCCAGGGCGACCAGCCTTGAAATTATAAAGAATCCTGGTTCGTTTTTTCCTGTCTGGTTTTCACCTCACACATTCATTCAGAATATCTAAACTACAGCTGAAACCGTGGTCTCACTACACTGATTTAAAGACTCACTCACTCACTCACTCATCAGCTTACGGTTCACTCCACGCCATCCACCCAAGCCACTCCAATGTTTTCCAAGTCAGATCACAAAACACTCATCGAGAGACTACGAGAAGCTATAAACTACCACTGGCTCACGGCATCGCCTGAAGGATCGGTTTTCTCGTCAAAAGGGGGTGCGCACCCTACCAAGAGCTGGCATCGCTAAGTGAGGCTCCGCTCGACCAAACCGGTAATATGCTTGTCGTTTTGGTCTCTAATCTCCGGGATCTGGTTGTCATCGTCGTAGCCAACAATGCTCTTGAGCTGCGCAACCACCGTCGCTTTATCGTAGAGTAAACACGCGGCAGGGCCGATAGAATAAATAATTGTAGCATCTGTGCCACTGGAGCTCTGTTTAGTTGCATTGAGCAGCCGCATGGCCTGCATTCTCTGCACGCATGCCTTTGCTTCCTCCATAGTGCCAAACACTTTGAGCCTCAAGAGGCGCTGAAATAGGACCCGGTCGGTGCACTCGTCTCCTTCCACTATAACAAATAGAACAATCATCCGCTGCTTGCCCGCAAGCTGCAAATTACGCTTGTAGGTGTACTTGTTGACGAGTTTCTGGCACTCGGGGCTCAGGGTGCTGAGCATGAGCACCTCGCCACGGGCAGGGCCGCCGTCCTCTCGGGGCAGCTCCGCGACTTGGAAGCCAAACTTTTCGCTCAACACTTTGTTGATGTGATTTTTGCAAAGGGGCCATTTCATGCCCCCCATCTTCTCGCCAAGTGCCTTGTGTTTGGTGACTTTGCCTGCGCGGGTATCGTTTACTAGAATACTGATAGCTCTGTATGTAGCCTCTGTAATGTCGACACTGGTGTCTTGTTCACTATCGCTATCATTATCATACGCATCTACACGCGTTCTTTTACTTGGCATGAGAGAGGGTGGGCCCCCCCTGTCAGCTACCAAGTACGTGACCCACATTGCAACCCCAAAGTACTCGGCACAGTTAGTGGGTGGTCCAGGGTAGTTCAAGAGGTTATGGTGTATGCGGTATCAATATTAGAGATATAAACTATAGGACTGAGCAAAGTACCAAGCAGTTGAGTGGTCCGGTATCTGAAATGGTTCAAGTCTAGCACTTACACAGAGTACTTGAAGATACCTAGACTACAGAACTGTACCATTACAAACCGCAGAAAGGAACATATATATTTATACTTTTTAGGGATAAAGAACGGGCCAGCGATGGCCAAAATTTGTCACTTGAGATTTGTAGAAATATAGTTCTATTAGGTCTGGTAAGAGAGAAGAAAGGCGAGGGGAGACTCTTAGCGCTTTCTTCCGTACCATGATCGACGATTAGTATTCTCTTCGTTTGATAATACACTAGAGTTCGAGGTGGAAGTCTGCAAGCTTGTAGAAGAGTCGTTGGAATGCTGGCCGGATAACTCGCGACGCCGCGAGGCAGAGAGTTGGCGGCGTAACTGCGTGATGAGCGAGTCGCGATGGTTCTTGATGGAGATCGGCGGGGCCGCACTGGACATTGACTTTGAGTGTTGTCTGCCACTGAAGAAGATGGGGTCATTGTCACTATCGGAAACAAGGAGGGTCGGCTTATCGCGCTGCTTGGGCACTGATAGAGAGGAGCTGCTCTCGTTTGCGTAAACGCCAGTGCCGGTTCCAGCAGAGGAGGCGGCAGCGACAGACTGTGGCCCATTCTCCTCAGCATCTGCGTCACTTGATGGGGGACTCGATACGCTCAAGCGAGGAATCATCTGCGGGAGCGTTTCTCGAGAGGCCTCTTTTGACTGGCGCCGGAGCTCGTGCTCGTTCACGGCTATTTTGCGCACCCGGGTCAAGAGCGTGCTTGAGTTTTCAATCAAAAAGACCAAAACAAGTCTACTGAGATGGTACTCTTGGCTTTCGAGATCGTTTTGACCTGGATGGAACAAAAGAGAGGTGAGGAAAATAGTTGCCAGGTTGAATGCAGGCATAAGGTTTTCTTGACTCATTGACTCGAAAACGTCCATGAGGTCCAATAAATAAACAAACAAGTGCAGGTTCACGGGGGGCAGCTTGAACAGCAGCCGCTCGTATTGCGCCAAAACACTCTCCACAGCTTCTTCTGAGGGCGGCTCGACGGGGGCGGCGGGCTCTTTACCCGCTTCCACATTCACTTTGATGAGCTCCACCTTGTATGTAAGGTAGTCGCAGACAGGGGCACATGTTTCAAGTGGGGCCCGAAACGCATTGTAGAATGTGTGGGGTACAATGGGTTCCGGAAGCATATTAAAGAATCTGCGGAGGATATTAGCGGCGTCGTGCACGGTGAACCCTGACCAGTCGACGTCTTTGCCGAATTTAGGGGGCTGGTTGAAGAGGGTTTGGAGCACGTTGATACGCCGCACCGACCCGCTGACCCGGAAGATACCCCGCACAGTCTGCCCGTTTTGCTTGAGGAAGCTCGAGCACTTGGCCACAACCACCGGGACGTGCCCGTATACAAAGGAGTTGCCGCTGGTGTCTGCCAGAGAAATCTGCACGCTGGCATACTTGATGGATTCGCAAAGTGGGACACCAAAAATCGGGCTGTCTGCGTACTCGGAAGGGACCTGCACTTTTTTCCCGCCATTTATTACCCAGAGACCTTCTGGAGGCTGTGGGGAGGTGAGCCTCGAGGATTGCATGACGGCGTGCGAGCTGTGGTGGCTAACCAGCGAGGGGCGCTGCTCGTCTTTATCTGAAGGCTTTAGTGATTTCCACCAGTGTGAAAGTAGCCCTCTACCGGGGCTGGACGCCATTTGCGGCGACGACATAGTTGCGGTTTGTCAGAGGGTCTTAGGTGAGAGATAGAGTGGGACCTTGTCTTGAAGACCAAAAAGGGCCCAGATGCACGGAAAATCGCCTAAACGCTGGTTGGGAGCAGAGAAGACCCCCAAAAGCCCTCAGAAACCCCAGCCCGGTGCCGTTTTGCCCGTCGCCACCACGATTGAACGCACCGTGCCGCCCCCCTAAAGCTAATTACAAGTCTGCTGCAAGTCACCTGCGCCTCCATGCAGGGCCGTTGAATGGGCACGAGCGCAGAGAGGAGCGAGGGGGCTGCAGAAGGTCAGTACTCAGATCTGTAAGTATAAGACTCTATAATGCGTGGTTTCGAGCCGCCGGAGCTTGTACTGGTTGCGCTATCGGGGTGATTTTGGGATCTTCATGGCCTTGCGGCTGACAAGGCACCCTCTTGCGGCTGATCAGCTAACGCCTTGAAAGCTTACCTGTCTTTAAATAGCAGCCAATCAAAGGTGAAGAGTAGGGAGGGTGTGGTTGTGGTTGTGGTTGTGAGTGTAGTCGTCTATGTGTATGGACAGTCTATAGATAGCTATTTGTGTGGATGTGTGGACGTGTATGGTCTATGTACGGATAGTCCGTGGCAGTGGTTGTGTGGATGTGTGGACGCCCACACTGAGAACCTAGATCACCTGACCCAGAAATAAATAGATACATCATCTATATTTTCCAACGAGCGACCAATATGCCTGTTTCTTCGACTGAGCTACTGGCCCATACATCTGTGGTGTATATTCTGGATGTGCATTTTGTGAATGTATACTGTAAATGTGTATGTCTATATGGATAGCCCAGAAATCATAGGCTCAACAGCCCACATCTGACATTTAAATTAAAATATATTACTGAGTACAACAGGCTGTTTACAAAAATCACAAAATCTGTTCACCTGTTCAATCTGTTCACCTGTTCAATCTGCTCATCCGCTCATCCGCTCACCATCAGTTTACCGCAGTGGCCTTGGCGTTCTTCTCCATCTCGAGCTTATCATCGGGGTCAATGACAGTCTCGTTGCGTTTGACAGAAGCGGGCTCCTTGTGGTCACGACGACGCGTGGTGGCAGGGGTCTCAGTGCCGAGCCAATAGTCCCAGTGCCTAAAACTCGACGAGTAGTTACCCAAAAAGTAGTGGTGGTGGTCGTCATGGTGGTCAGCGCCGGCCCACATGGGGAAAAAGTGATGCAAAGAAAAGGGGAACTCGTAGCCGCTGTGAGCATCGATTGCCTGGACCAGCCGCAAAGTGATCCAAATCATGGTGGTCAACAGGTGCATGTTGCCCATAAGACTAGCGAGCAAGAGAGGGCTTCCCACTGTACCGGTACCGGTAAACATGACCTCAATGGGATGAGCATACTCGGCAGTGAGGCCAAACGGAGCGGCAAACCTGTGGTGCTGCTTATGGATCCGCTTGTAAAGATAAGGGGTGTGCAACAAGCGGTGACCGAAATAGTGCCAGGTATCCTCCAAAAGGAACATAATGGCGAGCTGGCAAGCCATGGTGAGGAGGCTCGGGAAGGGAGCGCGGTAGCTGATGTTGAAGTAATCGCAGACAAAGTGGAACCCAAAAATCGGGAACGCCTCGACAAAAAGGTGCGAAAGTAAAACGCTCTTGAGGCACATGAGGTACTCTTTTTTCGTGGGCGGGCGCTTGTCCTGAATTTTGTATTTGCGCATCGAGGGCATCATGTCGAGAACGAGCCACGGGACGTTGCGCCCAAAGTAGACCGTCTCGTGCACGACCACCAGTAAAATACCGGTGGCGAGGATATCGTTACCGAACCACTGGTAATAGTTTTCCCATTTTCTTTCGAGCCAGTTCATCTGATATCCTGCCACGAGCTTGGCTGCTGCCTGCGCCGTGGAATTCATGAGTGTGGTGTGGTGCCGGCGGCGGTGCGCCTTTTTTTCTTTTATATATATATGTACATGTACCGCGTAGATTACTAAGGGGCGTCGTGTTATACGAGTCAGGTGATTCCTGGAGACTTTGTTTTATTGATTCTTTGTATATTTTATGCGTTTTCCTTGTTTAGATCTGGGATTGGCCGGCGCTCGTAGTTTTCGGGCTAAACGAATACGATGTATTCGACTTTTCCACCTTCCTATTCGGGAACGATCCATGCAATAGATCTCGCGTAAGCAGGAATTTCCAAGGGGTCCAAAGGGGTAAGGGGTAAAGGGGTCTAGCCTGACAGGTTGAGTCAGGTGGGTGGAGGTAGTGGGAGGGAGTGGGGAGTAGGTAGGGAGTAGGTAGGAGTGGGTGGAAGTAGGTAGGAGTAGGTGGGATCCCAATAGTCGATATAGAGCCGATCGCCAATCCCAGTCAACCCGCACTCGCCTCCACGAATCCTCAGGTTGAGTCAGGTGGGTTAGGGAGTGGAGGTAGTGGGAGGGAGTGGGGAGTAGGTAGGAGTGGAGGGAGTAGGTAGGAGTGGGTGGAAGTAGGTAGGAGTAGGTGGGATCCCAATAGTCGATATAGAGCCGATCGCCAATCCCAGTCAACCCGCACTCGCCTCCACGAATCCTCAGGTTGAGTCAGGTGGGTTAGGGAGTGGAGGTAGTGGGAGGGAGTGGGGAGTAGGTAGGAGTGGAGGGAGTAGGTAGGAGTGGGTGGAAGTAGGTAGGAGTAGGTGGGATCCCAATAGTCGATATAGAGCCGATCGCCAATCCCAGTCAACCCGCACTCGCCTCCACGAATCCTCTAACCAGTGCCTGCCCTCCCTTTACCTTTACTCATCTCTAAATGTCAAACGAGATCGACTGGCAAGAGGAAAACAAACTCATTACAGAGCAAAAACCAGAGGAATCGTGGTCTAATGTAGGTAAAGATATTCTTAGTGGTACTGTAGGGGGCATTGCTCAAGTACTTGTGGGGCAGCCGTTTGACACCACCAAAGTACGCTTGCAGAGTGCTCCAGACGGAACCTACAAAGGTGCGTTGGACTGTGTCAAACAACTCTACAAGTCCGACGGTGCAAAGGGGTTCTACAAGGGTACGCTGACCCCCCTGTTTGGTGTGGGTGCGTGCGTTTCGGTGCAGTTTGCTGTTAATGAAAAGATGAAGCGGTTCTGGCAGGCCGAGAACGTCAAGGTGGGCCGCGAAAACCTCACATATGGCCAGCTTTATCTATCTGGTGCTGCTGCTGGTTTGGCCAATTCGTTCTTAGCATCGCCTATCGAGCATGTGCGTATTCGCCTCCAGACAAGCGACCAGTTTAGGGGTCCTCTCGACGCATTCAAACAGCTCAAGGCGTCTGGATCCATTTTCAGAGGCCTGCTTCCCACAATCATCCGTGAATCCAGCGGTATGGGCGTCTTCTTTATGGTGGCCGATGCGTTGACTCGCTACGATATGAAGGCAAACAGCATCTCCAGAGATAGTGTGCCTGCATGGCGCAAGTGCTTGTATGGCGGTATCGGTGGTGTTTTCCTCTGGTCTAGCGTGTACCCTATGGATGTGATCAAATCGCGTATGCAAACCGATGCACTCGATAAGAGCAAGAGAAAGTATACTGGCATGATGGATTGCTTTGCAAAGACATGGAAATCTGGTGGCATCAATGCCCTCACCAAGGGCATGAGCACGGCCGTGGTGAGAGCTGCACCTGTCAATGCTGCTACTTTTGTGGCATTCGAGACCACCCGCAAGTTGCTGGGCTAGTTGAGCTAAACAGTTCTAAACAGTTCTAAAAATAATTGTTAACCTAACTAATATTCCAGTGCGATATTACAGCCCCCCCTTTTGTGGACTTGAGACCACACCTGAGTCACCCATGGACTTTAAGATGCCCGAAACAGTGCTGGACCTGGCAAACATTAGAGCTGCGCTTATTCGCATGGAAGATACCGTTTTGTTTGATCTGATTGAGAGATCGCAATTCACCGTCAACCGAATTGTTTACTCTGATAGTGCGTTCCCCGAGCTGAGATCCAATTTCCTCAGCTGGTTCTTGGCAGAGACCGAGAAAACTCATTCAAAAGTGCGTCGCTACGATGCACCCGATGAGAACGCATTCTTCCCCGAGGTGCTCGAGGCAAGCATCCTGCCGCCGCTCGAGTTCCCCCGCGTTTTGGCGCCGTACCAAAAGGAGATCAACTCCAATAAAGATATCCTCGACTATTACATTTCGGAAATTATCCCCAAGATCTCCGCAAACGGCGAGGAGCCCGAGAATATGGGCAGCTGTGCAGTGTGCGATGTGAGCTGCCTGCAAAGCATGAGCCGGCGTATTCATTTCGGCAAGTTTGTGGCCGAATCAAAGTTCCAATCGGAACGTGAGCTTTTCGAGAGGCTTATCAGGGCCAAGGACGCAAGGGGGATCGAGGACGCCA
The DNA here is from genome assembly GCA_030582055.1 of Wickerhamiella lipophila. Classification (NCBI taxonomy): domain Eukaryota; kingdom Fungi; phylum Ascomycota; class Dipodascomycetes; order Dipodascales; family Trichomonascaceae; genus Wickerhamiella; species Wickerhamiella lipophila. Next base: position 3,351 of record JAKTWO010000036.1, on the reverse strand, counting down.
TCTCCAAACCGGAGGTTGAAAAGCAGGTACTCGAACGGGTGCGTCAAAAGGCCGAGAGCTATGGCACTGATCCTACTCTCCGATACAGCGAAAAAGTCGGCAAGTCAAAAGTGGACCCCGAGGTGATTATGAACATCTATCGTGACTGCATCATTCCCCTCACAAAAGTGGTGGAGGTCGACTACTTGCTTCGTCGTGTGTAATATGTATGTGTCTTAAATATGTGTACCTAGCTGTACCTAGTCTCATGCCTAGCTCCTGTGCGTAATGTCGGCGTAGCGGAAGCTGTTGGCCTCAGAGTTGGTGAGAGTGTGCTCTCTCTGGGCCAGGAACCGGTCAATCCGATCTTGGGCTGAGGACCCCTTGTGGTAATTGTTGAATGCAAGCTTATGAGCCATACTTGATTGCTCGCTGAGCCGCTTTAGCTGCTCCGCACGCTTATCTGAAGCAGTGATAACGGCCGCAAGTTCCATGATGGCCACGACAATTACGGTGGAAACAACAACCTTGAGGAAGAACCATCGACTCTCCTGAAGGCTGGCCCGGAACTTGTGCTCTGTATTTTCAGTGTTGAGGTCAGGATCGTAGGGGTCTCGCCAGTTCTCGGGGGTTCTCCCCATCGGGCTTGTGTTTGGGGTAAAGGGGGCATTGTGGCTGGTATCCCATCGATTCCGCATTGAATCGTTGCGGAGAATGCTATAAGCCTCGCCGATGATTTTGAACCGCCGTTGGCTGTCCTCGAGGTGACCGCACCGATCGGGATGGTAGGTCTTGGCCAGCTCGATATAAGTCTTTTTGAGCTGGGCTTTGCTGAAAGTTTGTGGGGTCATGCCAAATATCTCATACGGCGTAGGATGTCTCGATGCGGGCCAGCTATGTAGGCGCCGCACAGCTCTAAACATTGGGGTTATCAGCTGCACTAAAGATGAGTAAAAGTGGGTGTGGGGGGGTCCCGGGAGAACGAAACCACGCATAATGCATGCATTTATATTTAAAAAAGTAAAAATAATTGGATCGATATGGGCTAGATAGGTGACGAGGCCGATCCGGGGTGCCAGACGGGATTCGATCGAGGCTGCTTGCCGCTACAGCAACCCAAATATCAAAAGCAGTATTTTTGTATATAAAGTAGGAGCAGTATATAACGCAATAATCTGAGCTCTAAAGTACCTTGTTGCCAAAACCCCATCTAGTCAGCCTCTACCCATGGGCACCGCTCTATCAAGCCATACCCGCACTGCGGTGGTATCCATTGATGCCTATGTCGCAGAACTTCTTGAATTCACTTATATAGGCGATATGGGCCGTGCCAGATTCCTCAAGACTGTCAAGACCCTACATCGAGAGGGCGAGGCGGTAGTCAAGGTGTTTATCAAGCCTAGCCTGGCGATTGACCTCAATGAGCAAAAAGAAACGCTGCAAGAGTACCAGAAAGTGCTTCAGGATATCCCCAATGCCATTGGTTATGCCCGGATTATCGAGAATGACCGCGCAGGGTACCTGATTCGGCAGCACATCAAGCACAATCTCTATGACCGCATCTCGACCAGACCTTTCCTGGAGCATATCGAGAAGCTCTGGATAATCTTCCAGCTCTTATCGGTCCTGCGGGATGCGCATGCCCATAATGTCTTTCATGGCGATATCAAGGCCGAAAACGTGCTTGTGAGCTCCTGGAAATGGGTATTCTTGGCCGATTGGGCACCCTACAAGCCGGTGACTCTGCCGGAAACCGACTCTGCTGATTTCTTGTTTTACTTTAATACCTCGGGCCGCAGAGTGTGCTATGTAGCGCCCGAACGGTTCACGACTGCGGGCGCTAGTGGAGGGGGACCTGCTGGGGGACCCGCTGGGGGACCCGCTGGTGGACCCGCCACCGCTAGCGGACCCACCGGCCTTGTTGCTGCTATGGATATCTACTCAATGGGCTGCGTGTTTGCAGAACTGCTGATGGAAAAGCCCCTTTTCTCACTGGCTGATAGCTTCAAGTACAAGCGCGGAGACATGGAGCCGCGGCTCGATATCGAGGGGCCCCTCACGGAGCCTCTCAAAGAGCTTATCCAGAGCATGATCTCCATCGACCCCAGAGATCGGCTTACTGCCGAGGAGTATTTCGACAAGTTCAGGGGCGTCATCTTCCCCGAATACTTTTGGCAGCTCTACGACCTGGTGTCTCCCTTTTCCAGGTCAGACAGAAACAACTCCAGCGTTGTGCTCAATTTCCTCTCCGATAACTTTGATGATATCATTGATATCTTGGGGCTGGATGTGGGTCCCAACAGAAAGCCCGATGGTGTGTTGCCGGTCCTCGTTTGCACAAACAAACGGTGCTGGGCGCCTGTGCAATCACCTATAGTTGAAGGCGCGCTGATTATTCTGGCCATTGTGTGCTCTCAGCTGGTAAGCACCCTAGATGTATCGAGCCGGCTCCGCAGTATCGACCTCCTGTTGGCGCTGAGTGCGTTTGTAACCGATGAAATCAAGCTGAACCGCAGCCTGCCGTACCTGATTTCACTCCTCAAGGACCAAAGCGACGCGGTGCAAAGTGCTGCAATTGCCTCGCTCACCCAGCTTTTGGACATGACCTCAGAGCTTCACAACCTCAACCAAAAAGTGTTTACTGATTATTTATTACCGAGAATTCGCAGCTCGGTGCTTTTACCCAGCACATCCCCCCACGTCAAGGCGACGTACGCCGCATGTTTGCCTCGGCTGGCTGAGCGCGCATACAAGCTCGAAACAAACCACCATGAGACGCTGGATCTCCACATTGAGTCGCATGCGCGCAGCCTATTGACCGAAAAACACGCGCTTGTTCGATTAGCCGTGCTCAACAACTTTGACGTGCTGTGTACCCGAATGGGACGGCACAGTGCCAACGATATCTTCCTTTCACACACAATCACGTACCTGAATGACAGAGATCCTCAAGTCCGAAAAGACTTTTTCGGGTTTGTTGCCAGACTGGGCCCGCTAGTGGGGCCCCGAAGCCTCGAGCATTATGTGGTTCCGCTAATGACGCAGAATCTGGTGGATTATAGAGAGGATGTCGTTACAGTTGTGATCTCAGCACTGGCGTCGCTGGTAGAGGTCGGTCTCGTTTCCCAAAAAGTGCTGTGGACGATTATTCCCCAGCTCTGCAAGTTCTGCATCCACCCCAACGTGTACATCCGCACCCGGACGTTTATTTTCCTGGCTGCTGCCGCGAAATGGCTCACGCCCGCGCAAATTTACTGCCTGTTCCGGCCCATGATTGAGCAGGTCCTACAGGGCGAGATTAGTGACTATACAAACTATAGGAGCTACATTGCTGCGGCCAAGCCGCCAATGCCGGTTAATGTGTACAATCTG